>JAODAL010001637.1:135000-195000 GCA_025379985.1 Phyllomedusa bahiana
AGATCTCAATGAGATGGGTGAGAACCACGATCGTACGGCACTCGTCCTAGAGAGGTGAGGAGTGTGAAGATGTAAGCTCGCTCTGAACGCTCCACTCTAGCCACTAGATTGTTAACACCAGTGCTGTCGATCTTGACGTAGGCGTTGGCCATCTGAAGTGTCGTTGACTTTTTACATCACGCGCGTGCTATATAAGAATGTGACCGGGTTGGAGCCCAATGAGAAGTCGAATTTGCTCTAGGAAGATTAAATTGAGTAGATCCAACCGACTTGAATTCCCGTTGTTAGTCATACGCACACACACACACACACATTTGAGATCAAAACGTGTGAACTAAGAATCTCAAAGTTTTTTTCATGTATTATAGATAGTATAAATGCTTCTTGAGGGATTTCCATGTATTGCATAGCCCTTAAATCACACCCCAACACAGATCAGGCACCCCCCACGGCCACCACCTTCGCATGAGAAGTCAATAGAAGGGGAAGAATTCGGTCCCCCACAAGCACCACTCACCAGCACTTGCTGGGTTGAAACACTCTAATCAAACACTGCTCGCCAGCAGTCACAGCGTTAAACACTATAAATCGAGGCCATAGATTCTTACAGCACACAAGGACCAAACTTAAAGTTTTAGGCTTTAATAGAAAAAAAGGTACACACACACACACACACCTAGAATAACAAAATACAAGATAAAATACGACATACCTAGTTATAAAATTGAAAAGTGCTCCGGACGTAGAAAAGAATCTCACTAACACTTCACAATTTAAGTAATCTTAATTATTCACTAGGGTAGGGAATGGAAAAAAAAAAAAACCTTTTAAAAGGGAAGCAGCTCAGCTGATGACCGAACCCCACGCTGTGAACCCAATTTTCTATTGCATCCATATTTTTATACTGTGACATTCAGGTTTTGGTTTCAGAACTGCCCATCAGTTCATTAGTGTAATTTGTTGTCCCTTAATGGCTGATTAGGTGATAAAGGGGAAGGACAAGGAGTATCTAATTGTAATATGTCCCTTCTGTCCTGACCCATTGTAATGTGTGTTTGGTTGTTCCAAGGGTGGATGTACAGCTGAGGGTTTGGTCATCCTTTAAGGTAGATAAACTCCAGACCAAATGTCAAAAAATCCCACTTGGAGATAACCTGTTAGCCCCGCACTCTCTAAATGAGGTTTAGTGGTTTATGACCAAAGTTAATGATGCTTGAATAAGCCAACTTGTAGCCAGAGGAATACACTTAATTGATTTGTGGTGAGGGGGTATAGTTAACCAATCCGTAGTCACTGGAATACACTATACATAACACACTTTCCTATTACACCTCAGACATAACACATTTCTATGACAGAACACCAACTGTCCCCACAAGTGATCAAGTACCCGCCTAGGGACTAAAAAATTAAATTTAAAAAAGCGCGATGAAAAATAAAACACTTGGAGCCTTAAAGGGGATGGCCTTTCACTACAAGGTTGCTTTTTTTATGTTAAAGATCTTGCAAAAAACAAGTCTCACTTTGCAATATATGTTCATTAAGCAGTGTCCTACCTATTCTGAGATATCCCTTCTTGAATGACTGCATCACTCCTCGAGTTGCTATAGCTACAGACCTGTTTACTCCTCTCATGATGAGGGCTTACTAGTACTGTTTTTGCCTAATAATCTACAGACCTGGCTTCTACTTCACCTTGTAGAAGCCAGTAAACATGCCCGTGAATTCAAAAAATAAACGAAAATAACAAGGAACTGAGGTAAGATGCGAATCGATGCATGAAGACAACCTCCTTTAAGTATAAACTGTCGCTAGCAGTAAGACTGTCTTTGCAACTAATCAGAACGCAACTTATTTTCCCAGAGCACTGAAATAAATGATCGGTTGCTATGGGCAACAAAGACATTAGGACTGCTAGACTGTTGCTGGGGAAAATAGTTAGATTATTATGGGCAACAGCACCCAACTCTTAAGGGTTATGGGTGTAACTGTCCCTCTCACCTTTCACCGTGCTTGGGAGACAGGTTACGTTTACTGCAAGTACTTTATGGGCCTAGTAACTTGGCCAATATGTGCACCAGAGACAATAAATACATTATTTGCTAAAATGCGGAAGAAAAGTTATACTAGAATTACTGGCAAACATTTGAAACATGCTGGCATGCAGTGCCCCCTCCCCCTTCATACCCACTGGCATTTGCTTTGAAGAAATACCCACTCATCTCGGTGTTTATTCTTCCCCAACTCGTGGCTCATTATACTACAAAGAGAGGTTCCCTATAAGAAATCTCCATCAAACCTATTCGTGAGCTCTAGCCTTGCTTACACAGAGACATGCCTGCGCTGGTGAAATAGGCATCGCCTCGTGTATCAGCTCGTGCGGACGTTAAGAGACAAAATTGGAAATCTTCATACAGAACAAAAAGGCAGCGCTTGAATGAGACAATTATTACCATCAGGAAAAAACAATTCAAGTAGCAAATACAGTGAAGAACTTTGCCAGAGCCAAGTCCCTAAGGACTGTGTTATATCTAAGGTGGCCTGAAAGAGGCCGGGAGAAGTGACCAAAGAAAACAAGCACACACCATACACACACACACAGAGGTCTAAGAGAGTGAGACACCCTGCTGATCCTCATATTCGCCGCTCCAGCAGGTTGACAATTGGATCCGAGGTTTGAAATAATTTGCAGTGCTCCGAACACGAGATACCTTTGATGTTTGCTTTCATGTGTTGTGAGCACACACACACAGCACAGATCATCAAAACTGCGGAAACTCCCAGCGTTGGAAACTACAACTCTAATCATGCATTTGTATCACACACTATAACGCGTGGCATCATGAGGAGTCGTAGTTTCTCCCACTCAGCTGAGCAGTTTCCTGGACATAATTCCCGCTTTCCACCTCTTGATCCAGTTACATTTCCCTTCTAGGCACTTGTTCACTCGACGCACGTTTTTTCAGGTAGACCCCACTGCATGGATTTTCCCGCGCCCGGACCAGTTTTCAAACCGCCCGTGTCCGAAAAATCAGAGGATGTTCCATTCTCTGACCATACATTATTGGATGGAAGATGAACATGTCTATGTGAAGGGGGGGGGCTTCTCTCCGCTAATCGTGGAGAAAGCAGTCTCCTTGCGGCCGTGTGCAATAGCCCGAAACAGTGCACGTAACCGGTCCACCGAAAGAAAAGCATCCACCGGTATTTTGTCCTATGCCACGTAAAAAACATGGCCCCTTTATACAGCCCACCTACTGAACGGGGCTCTAAGCTCGAAGTATATGTGCACCACATGCGGTCCCCCCGGGGCCTGGTGTGGCTTCCAGCCACCAGGACACAAACATGCTTTGACTGTGTCACACCACACACCAACAACAGAAAGGAATATTCACAGCTGCGATAGACGTGCGCGCTACAAATGCTCGCGCCATGGCACGAGCCGTGGCGGACTATATGCCCCGAGCCGCGGCTGGCACAGCTCGAAAGGAATGTCAACTAGGGCATTAAGGGGAAGTTATCGCTTCATCAATTTGTCTGTTTCATTGTACTTTCAGTTTCTCAGCTCGTCAAATCCAGGGGCGTTCCCTTTCCTATCCCCACTGGTGTGGTTTTTCTTAACTGTAGAGGATGATTTCACTGTTCATGCATCGCTCCCAGAAGTCAGTGTTTTGTTTGAGACAGTGGAGGGGATAGCACATCCACCCCCCTCTGTGTAAGTGTCAAGTCCACATGTCACTGTGTCGTTCCTCTCCCTATGCAGTCTTATTTTGTAAGAGCTGTATGTTAACATAGCACAGCCCTGCATTCAGTCGAGACAGTCTTCTATGAACTCAGAGCACTGATCTCTTCTCTCACAGCTGGGGGTTTGTTACAGTTGTATCCAATACAGAAACAGTCCTCAATGAACACCTATAAAGCAGCACAGATCAATCCTCTCTCAACTGGGGATTTGTTACCATTGTATCCAGTCTTCTATGAACTCATCCAGAGCAGCATAGATCTGTCTCCTTTCTATGCTTACACACAGGAGCATTAGGCACCAAGGCACAATTCTGCTGTTTTCTGATTGTAGAAGCAGCTGCAGTGTTACTGTGCAGCTGCTGGCTGTGCAGAGTGAAACTGTTGCTGGCCCCTTATTCTGAGTGAGATACGACCGGGGGCTTAACAGAATGTAAATTAGTAGAACCGTCAGCCAATGAAATGAAAGGAGGTGGAATCCGACCGACACTGGGGAACTGTGTTTACTTAAAACGAAGATAAGGCAACTGTAAAACAAGAAAGCTTGCTAATAGACATCAATTGCAAAGTTGCTTGTTTTCACTGTCCCCTTATTCTGAAGACCATTTAATGTAATGATACAACCCCTTTAAGCTATGTTACCACCAATTTTAAAGGTGCACATTGAGGAAATACACCAAAAACACATCTACAGGTTGCAATGAGCCTGATGCAAGCCCTGAGAGTGTATTTTTATTGTAGGTTTGTGCATTACATGTCAGTGAAAAAAAATTGTAAATCAATTTTGGAATTGGTCTGTTCTAAAATTATCACTGCCTCAGAAAAAACAGCTATACAGCTTTTAATTCTAGGAATAATAAACTAAACATAAGCGGACACTACCATCAAGGTATTTTATCACACATGGACAAGCATTACTGACTATATGTTTCTTTTTTATTAAATTGAGTGTAGTATCTGTGTGTATATATATAGTTATATATATAAATATAAATTAAATATATAATATAATATATATATATATATATCAATAAAAATAGAAAAAAAGGCAGCATTCAAGAAACGTAAAAATTACCAGTGGGTTCCAGCAATGTTCAACTCTTTCACAGTCCACAAATTATATCAAGAGAAATGCAGCATCTCTTTAAAGTGAAAAAACTACTTTATTCCAACATGTCCATAATAAAGAGGCAGCCCTGTGGACATGTTGGAATAAAGTAGTTTTTTCACTTTAAACAGGAGTGCTGCATTTTCTCTTGATATATTTTGTATATATTTATATATATAAATAATTTATTTATTTTTTCCTTAAAGGGGTTGTCTCACTACATTGAGTCATCTTACCTCAGTCCTGTTTTCTTGGTTTCATTTTGAATTTAGGGTCGTATTTACTGCTTCTACTAGGCTGCAGTAGAAGCCAGGTCTGTAGCTATAGCAACCAGTGCTAGCAGTCTATCAGGAGAGAGAACAGGTCTGTAGCTATAGCGACCTGAGGAGCTGGTGATGCCCATACAAGAGGGCAGGGCTGTGAGTCGCGGAGCTATTTGGCAGGATTCTGAGTCGTCATAAAAAGGGTCCGACTCCAACTCACAAAATATATAATACAGGAAGTCCCCGGGTTACAACGGGATAGGACTGTAGTTAGTTCTTAAGTGAAAATTGATATGTAGTCGGAACAAGTATATTTATAAATGTAATTTCCACAAAAAAATTTTTTTTTTTTAGTGTTGGATGGTAAAAGGGAACAGTTTTTACATTTGTTTTGCTGCCTGTGCCCTTTTTTTTTTTTAAGAAGATTTCACCTAGCGTTCTGTATCTCATGTGCAGCTGTGGGTGAGTGCGGCACTTGGTTATCAATGGAGGCGAGACTAAGTGTTATATGTTCAGCCCACGCCCCATAAATCTCCGTTTTAACTAGGGGACTATGTAATTCGGACGATGTTAAGTCGAGGACTGCCTGTAGTTTGGTCTCAAGTTATTTCGATGCAGCGCAAAGAGCCAGAGGAAATTGGGGTCCGCCAGTGCTACTGCTTCCCATATCTTCATCCTCATCAACATTGAGGATTGTAATTATGACATGAGCAGTCAAAGCACTGCCCAGGGAAAAAAATTCTGCTCCCAGGCAACAGATTTCAGCAAAATGTTTCACCTGCTTTCAAAGAAGTAGCAGATCAACCTTCATCAAAACTGACTGTGGCTGAGGCAATTCCTTTATACCCCTGACATTGTTAGAGATGGTCCCCAATGGGTCACTGCTTGCCCCCAAGTTAGTGTAGAGAGGCCCGTTCTCTAGCATGGAAATAATGAGGATCAGATGTTAAGTCATGTATGCAGAACTGATGGAGGCGATACTATTTCTCAGAACAAATTCAAGACTCCACAAATTTCCTCAGTGTTTTTTGCATATTTACAATTTTTTTGTGTTCTTAAAGTCATGTCCAATAAATATATTTTACACTGACTAGCAAAATGGTAACAATGGTTGAACTTGTGACTTTCAGGCTCCATAGCTCACCATCCCACTACAGCTTTAGTACATGAGCTACGTAATTTTATATACCGTCATCTTACCTAACTTATACATAAGTTTGACTGCAAGTATTTAGCATCTGCTTAGTATAGTTTTGCTACTAAAAATCAAAGTGTTAATTTTTATTATTTTGTTAGTATTTGGAAATCCCTGCCGGAATCCTTCGGGGCTCTGATCACTCAAGCACATTTTGACCAAAAATCTGACCCAGGTCCTCTCCACTTTCCCCAATTTTGGGTGCAGACGGGACTTGGATACAAATACAGCTTTGTCTTAAACTCCCCCCACAAGGTTTTAAAAGACCCAAAACATTTTTTACCCTTTTTGGCTTGCAGTGTCTGTTCTACCTAAATAGCTTATTATTGTATTAAAAAGGTAAAAAAAACCTGATGTTACCATTGTACTACAGAAAGTTATCACTTAAACATGCCCCTTTGTATGAGGGGTCGGGGGTTTGGGGGAAATTGAGGAGTTTTGGTTGCCGACTCCACAGCCCTAAAAAGGGGGGAATCTGGAATGGTGGGACACTTTTAAAGGACAATTTTGCAAAGTGACTTTTTTTTTGAAAGATCTTTAACATAAAAGGAAATCCTTGTAGTGAGACACCCCTTTAAACTCCCTATGTATGTACTTTCTGGCTGCTCTCTCAGACTTCCCCTCTGTGAGCTCTAAAGCATGACAGTCTGCCTGGAAGAGGAACGTTAAGCAGTCATTTTACTATGAGAGGTGTAAGTGGCATCACAGGACCTAAAAAGGGCCCGGTTACACGGGACGTTAAACCGCTGTCAGAAAACAGTTCATTCCCACTTTTGAATAAGACTTTTTTCTGGGGAATAAGCAGCAGCTGCAGTAAAGTATGAGACTCTTTGCCGTAAAAAAGTATTTAAAAAAAAATACTCCTTTTTGGAGGGAATTCTATTTAATGCACCAAAAATAGAAAAAAAAAAAACAGGGGAATAAAGATTCTACGTAGTTGCCAATTAGACCACTCACGTAACATTGTTTTTTTCCTTCTGGTCCAAAAAACTGTTTTCCATGGGGGGGTCGCTCTCGGTTTCCAGAGCTTTATTCTCTATGTGGTTTACGTAGCTTATGTGCAACTGTCCCTGTCCTCAATTGCGATGCAGAGGTTTGTGCATGAGGCATTGTCACAATTCTTACTTCCGTCTACTAAAAGGTTTTTTTTTTAAAACTTTTTTAGCACATTAGCACAATGAGGTGCACTGGTCCATCAACAAACAATATTAATTAGTTCCTGGACCATCGGACATTAAAACCAGAACTGCTAACTGGTTCCAAAGCCCCAAAATGTCCCCCATCATGATGCAAAGCGAAGATTAAAAACAACCATATAACTAATGCAGATAAAGCAAGTCCTTACATATAAAAGGCCTGGTTCTTATTTTTATCTTAATGACAGAAGCTTCTCTGGGTCATGTACTTTATATGCAAAGTACCAAAAAAAAAAAAAAAGCGCTACATTCACCTGGGGCTCAACAGGCACTGGGGAAAACATTTCAGGACATGAGTACCGCACTGTACTGTAAGAGGGGCTAAGACCACCAATCACTGCCTGCACCTCACTAATACATGTAAGAGCAGTACAGGACATGTAGTACCGCATTGTACTGTAGAGAGGTGCTATAGACCACCAATCATTGCATGCACCTCACTAATACATGTAAGAGCAGTACAGGACATGTAGTACCACATGTACTGTAGAGAGGTGCTATAGACCACCAATCATTGCATGCACCTCACTAATACATGAAAGAGCAGTACAGGACATGTAGTACCACATTGTACTGTAGAGAGGTGCTATAGACCACCAATCACTGCATGCACCTCACTAATACATGCAAGAGTGGTACAGGACATGTAGTACAGCACTGTACTGTAGAGAGGTGCTATAGACCACCAATCACTGCATGCACCTCACTAATACATGCAAGAGCAGTACAGGTAGTATCGCACTTTACTGTAGAGAGGCGCTACTAGAGCTCCAGTCATTGCATGCACTTCACTAATACATGCAAGAGCGGTACAGGACATGTAGTACCGCATCGTACTGTAGAGAGGCACTACTAGACCACCAATCACTGCACGCACTGCACTAAAAAAGTAAAACGTTCATGATAATTGGCTGGATCACATATGCCGCAGTTCAGCAGTACCTGTGACACTGCATGGCGAATGTGGTTTCAAGATACAATGTCCCACTGTATGATGAAAAGATTGTATCCTGAGACTATTGTAACTTGAAGGACCACTGTGTCCTTCATGATTTTACAGTAGGATACAGTTGCATACATTTAAGCATTATTTCAGCTACGTTAGGAAATTTTCCCTGCACAGAGGATAAAAAGGAGCTACACAGTCGCACAATCACAAAATTTTGATTTAAAATCTGCAAAAACAACATTATCAGTGGTACATGAAATGCCTACCAACCATCCTAAAAAAAAAAAAAAAAAAAAAAAAAAAAAAAAAAAAAAAAAAAAAAAAAAAAAAAAAAAAAAAAAAAAAAAAAAAAAAAAAAAAAAAAAAAAAAAAAAAAAAAAAAAAAAAAAAAAAAAAAAAAAAAAAAAAAAAAAAAAAAAAACAAAAAAAAAAAATTTAAAATTAAAACAAAAAACCCCAAAAAGGGTACAAAAAAAATAAAGGGCCCCCCCAAACAGGTTGTTTTTTATGTTAGAAATCTTGCAAAAACAAGTCACTTTGCAGTGTGTCCCCAAGAAAAGTGTCCTACCTATTCCTAGATATCCCCTCTTGTATGGGCTGCATCAGCTCCTTAGGTTGCTATATCCACAGACCTGTTCTCTCTCTCCTGATAGGCTGCCAACACTGGTTGCTATAACTACAGACCTGGCGTCTTCAGCAGCTCGTCACTGCAGGACAGAAGAAGTCGGTAAAGCCAGTAAACACAATTAAAAAATGAAACAGAGAAAACAGGACTGAGGTAGGATGAATCTTTGTAGTGAGACAACCCCTTTAAGGCCTGAGCATATGGCATGGTTTTACCGTCAGATTTTGCGTCAGTTTGGGGATTTTGAAACCATCTGAAAGCAGACTGTAATCCATCCCCATAGACTTCAATAGAAAGTTCGAGTTGTAGTCTACACGGCGGTATTTTAAGTTCACTGCACTGTGTAGACATAGCCTTCATCATTTAACTTAAAGGGGTTTTGCCACGAAGTAAAATTGATGTGGGAAGCTTGCAAATGAAATATACATTTTCACCATTCATTATTATTGAAAATTCTGCACAGTTTTTATTTTAGCTGCTCCTTTAGTGATCCATTGTTTACAGCTCGTCTCCAGGGATACACCAGGATGAGAGCTCCTCAGCTCCCTGTCACACATGCTCATACATCACCTCTCTCTCAGGCAGCTACTGAGTGTTCAAACCCCAGGTGCTGTCCACTCTACTCCCGTCCTCCAAACTCCTTAGTAATTAGTCAAACAGTGCAAATAAATAAAAAAGAAACCTCAATCAGGTCTGTGCATTGATAAAGAGAAGAAAAAAAAAAAAAAAAAAAACACAGGTTTGTTCTTGCAGGGATTTGAACCTAGGACCCCTGTGTTGTGAGGTAAAAACTTTACCTCTGAGCTACTCCCAATGCTTTACATAATCAGACCTTTCTTTCACTAGAGAGAGGAAAAGCCTGGTGATGTCATCTTGCTGAGTCGCATGATATGCAATTCAAACAAATCACACACATCCCCTTCTGAGAGCAAAGAGCTGAATGCAGGAGGAATGAAATGAGATCGTGACAAAACCCCTTTAATGACTCTTCCCAGCATTAGGGTGCTTTCACACAGTGCGTTTTTTCAATACTTTTTTGTGCAGGAAGGCAAAGCAATTAATACTGTACATTGCTGCGCAAAAATCGCTGTAATTTTTGCCGTGATTTTTGTGCAGCAATGTACAGCATTAATTGCTTTGCCTTCCTGCACAAAAAACGCATTGAAAAAAAAAGCATCAAAAACGCACCGTGTGAAAGCACCCTTACAGATCAGCACCATATGTGGCACGGAGATCCTGCTCGATACAGCAGGCTGGTTTTATACAAGTCCTACCATTTCAGTTACAGCAAACGAGCAGACTATTCCAAAAACGTAATGGCCGCGCCTGTCATGCAGATTGTACAGTGACTATTCATTTCACATGGCTGCTTGACAATTTCCAAAACTGCTATCATCCTGGCAGCCAATGCACCCAAGACCTGAAGTCTTCAGCAAATTTTTTATGTTCCGAGATGAGAGGAGAGTGGAGGAATCTTGACATTTACCATTTTAATTACAAAACTATTAGAAAACTAGACACACCCTGTTTCCCCGAAAATAAGACAGTGTCTTATATTCATTTTTGCTCCTAAAGACAATTTAAGACTTATTTTTAGGGGATTTTTTTTTTCTATGAACAATAATTCACATTTATTGTTGAACAAAACATCAACCTGTATTAATATACTGTAGTGAGTTCATCACAAACCTCAGCATAAGCAGCCAAACTCTGAATGGCATAAAAAAATGCACCATGTCTTATTTTCGAGGGTATCTTATTTTCGGGGAAACAGGGTAGTAAAATAGTAGAGTCAGAAGAGGAGCTGAGGACTAGAAATAAAGGGATGTGAATCTCTACAGAGAATCTCTAAACCATCTGTGCCTGATTGTGCCCTGAAAACGGATTTTCCAAACAGTCATCCCCATAGACCTCAATAGAAAACTCGAGCTGTAGTCTAGACAGCTTGGATTTTCTGAGGGAGGTGGGGGGGGGGGGAGGGAGGGATTTCAAAAACTGTCTTTTTTCAAAAAACTTAGAATATGTTCGATAATCCTTTATATTTCACTAGGAAAATGGTGAATTGTACTATTCAATGGGAGGTCCTAATCCAAAATCTGTTCACCACAAAGGCATTTCATTCCTGTCTTGCTTCAGATTTCAGTGTGTTCAAAAGGGGGCGTGTATGATTTGTTTTCACTACATATCATGTGACCAAGAAGGCTGACATCACCATGCCTTTCCCCACATTGTGCTCACTTTAGTCACACAAAGGTCTGTTCATGTAAAGAGCTGTGAGTAGCTACAATGTAGCCGATTGGTTAGCACTTTTGCCTTTCAGTAAAAAGGGGCCCTAGGTTCTCATTCTTGCAGGAACCAAAACGTGGATTTTTTTTCCCCTCAATGCACATACCTGAATGAGGTTTCTTTTTACCTTTTATTTATTTGCATGGTAAATAAAAGGTGCAGTAAAATGACCGCACCTGGGGCTGAACACTTGCACAGCAGTGAGTGTGTGTGATTACTAGGCAGAAAAAGAGACTGACAGTTGCTGACAGAGGAAAGGTGATGTCTAAGTATGTGCGGGAAGACTGAGGAGCTCTGGTCACTGGTTGGATCCCCTAGAGAAGGAGCTGTCCATTATGGATCACGAAAGTATGAGCTAAAACAAAAATGGTACAGAATTGTTAATAATGATGGTGAAAATGCTGATTTAAATTTGCAAGCTTCCCACATCAATTTTAGTCATGCTCTGTGATCTGGAAAGAAGTCACTGTGCAGGGAGGTGAAAGGGTGAACTGTGACTATCTCCTCATGTGACCGATGGATCCTGTGTTATCTATTCACACTGGTGTCTCCTTTCAGTTTGACCCTCTTTGTGCTGATAATGAGCAGACAACTGAGAATCTCTCTCTACAGAACTGGAAGTGTCAGACTATTATTAGGCTTAGTGGCCAAAGTGAAAACTGCAGACTTAAGAATTATTAAAAAATATTGAAAGTGATATGTGAAAAAAAATATAACCAAAAATTCTTTAAAAAAATATGCTGAACATAAAAATGTGAGTTAAACAATAAGTAATTTTTTATGTCACATTCCCTTTAAAAACATATCCGTTTAACTTACACGGTTAAAGAAACATGAAAATATTTTGAACATGAAGTGAATGGGGCCTAAGAGGCAAACAAGAAGCAATCTTTCTGTACAGAACAGGAAGTATCTATTATAAGGCTTAGTGGCCAAAGTGAAAACTGCAGGACTTAAGAATTATTAAAAAAATATTGAAAGTGATCTGGAAAATTTAAAAAATATATAACCAAAAATTCCTACAAAATGTGTTTAACTTATAAACAAGAAGTCATTTTTGAGGACACATTCCCTTTAAATATTCTTGACCGTTCTCAATCCTGCACGATCACTGCAAGAATAGTACCAGCAACCAAGTCCACCTGTCAGACATTCTGAGAGGCTTCCCTTTTAGCTAGAGTCATGCAAATCTCTTTACAAAGCACCTATTGTTTCTGAGGGGATACGTATGCTGTGTTGGCATACACAAACATTGCCCCTAAGGTTGAAGGAGGATGCTGAAAAGAAAAATTCTGCAAAAGTATAAAACAGTATAAAATAAAACTACAAGGTGTTCTCTGCTTTGCACAATCTTTACTTGTTAGAACGGTCCCTTGACAGTATACAGATTACAATGTATTCCCCGCCGAGAACCCCCAACAACCAGCTGTAATCCATAGGGAAAGGCAGCAGTAAAGGTTTAATTTCCCCACAGCGCCATCACAGAGGAAATGGAGTACTACAAAGTGCACCTTTAAATCAATAGGTTGCCCATGTAATGCAGGACAAGGCAGGTCCTCCAGAGCGAGATGCTCTACTTCTACTCCCCTCTGGCCAAGAGATAAAGACCCTAAACAGAGATCAAAACTCTCCCCACCCATTAACTCCAAGTTCCCTAACAGGGTATATCCAGAGTCCGTGAATTCACATTATTATGACCACTTCCTACTTTCAACGCTGACAGTGAGCAGCGTGCTGGCTTGGTGGGTATATAAGGTGTGTGATAGGCTGTCTGAACACATCTCCTTGTTGCCGGCATGGGTAAGTGGGGAGAGTTGTAAAAGGGGGTGATTATTGGCTTGTATACCAGGGGTAGCAGTATTTAAAAAATAGTTTGTTAACTGCTCCCATGCTACTGTATTGAAAGTGTATCGTGAATGGACAAACGGTATTTAGTGCTCAAATCTGCAGTTTTCAGCCAGAAAAGTCATTCACAGAGTCAGTTTTTTTCAAACCCCGCCCACCTGTTGCTAGCCCCGTCCACCTCAACTGATAAACCTATTACTTTGAATGGGTAGAAACAGGAGAATAACTGTCAGTGGGTGGGGCTAGCATTTGGTGGGCGGGGCTAACACCTGCTCATAAATCAGATTTGAGGGGTAAATGCTCAAACTGCTGCATCTTACAGAATAAGGGACACAGCGCTGGAAACAGCAGGTCCGTCACTAGCTTGTACTGTCCTCAGCAAGGGGGGCATAACCTATGTGACAGGTTCCCTTTAAATTTTCACTGTAATATCGGAACTGGACCTCCACTGATTGGCAAAGGGTTGCCTTTTGTAATGTAGCATGTTTTCTGCTTCAGTTCAGCAGATGAATGTTGGCATGTCAGGCAAGAAACTGAACAAAACACCCTGCAACCATTGCTGGAAGAACATAAGCTGGTGGTGGCAATGTTATAGTCTGGGAAATGTTTTCACACCATTAACTGGGCTACTCCAACATATGGAAGGCATTCTCAACCAATTTCGGTACGAAGCCATCCTTGAAGATATTAAATCCATACACACTGATGGTCGTCCCAGGGGGCAGCAAGACAAAGCGACATGTCACAGCTAGAAACTTTGCACAATGGTGGGTAGAGCATGACCAAGACTTCAAAGTACTACCCTGGACCCCTATTTCTCCAAAATTGAACCCAATTGAGCATCTGTGGGACCACATCAATCAGCATATTAGCGCTATGGATCCTATCCCACGCACCGTCCAGCAGCTGCGGGATGCAGGTTCCAGGCACCTGTGACAACCCACCAGGACCTTATAGAGTCACTCCCAGCCCATCCAGCTGTTGTTCTTGCTGTACTTGGTAGTTAGGGTATGTTCACATGGCAGATTTGGACGCTGAATTTTACATATTTTTCCAACACCGTTTCCTTTTTGAAACACCCATACAAATGACTAGCCAGGGCAAAAACAGCCCAGAAAAACAGGCCTAAAACCTTTACAAGGTTTTGAAGGTCTCCATTGATTCCTATGAGGATTTCCAGCGTTGAAAACACTTCAAGAATGGACATGACACTTCTTTTTCAGCGCCAGTGTCCAAAGCAGCGCCTAAAAAGCCCGTTTTAAATAGGAATCCATAAAAATGAACTGAGGGCATTTTTAAAACTGTTTTGGGCAAGGAAACGCTCCAAAAACAAAGTAAAAATCGGCCGTGTGATCATACCCCAACTCTGGATGTTAGCTAGTGATCAAAATATTGCATTTTAAAGGGGTTTTGCCACAATCTCATCTCATACCTCCTGCATCCAGCTCTTCAGCTCCGTGTGCTTAGAAGGGGGCGTGTGTGATTTGTTTGAATTCCATATCATGTGACCCAGCAGGATGACATCACCAGGCCTTTCCTCTCTGTAGTCAATGAAAGGTCTGTTTATGTATAGAATTGTGAGTAGCTGAGAAGTAAAGTTTTTGCCTCAATGCACAAAGGTACTAGGTTCAAATCCCTGCAGGAACCAAACTTGTGGATTTTTTTCTCTTCATCAATGCACAGACCTGATTGAGGTTTCTTTTTTCTTTATTTGCACTGTTTGACTAATTACTAAGGAGTACAGAGGACAGGAGTAGGATGACAGCACCCGGGGTTTGAACACTCAGTAGCTGCCTGAGAGGAGAGGAGATGTCTGAGCATGTGAGACCAGGACTGAGGAGCTCTCATCCCTGGTCGTATCCCCTGGAGACGAGCTGTAAACAATGGATCACTAAAGGAGCAAGTAAAACAAAAACGTTGCAGAATTTTTAAATAATAATGAATGGTGAAATTTTTTGCAAACTTCCCACGTCAATTTTACTTTGTGGCAAAACCCCTTTAACCATTTATTTCATTCTTTTCATTCCCAAACTAAACCACCATTTTTAACATGCGTTCAACTAATGTATTATCAAGTAAAAAAAAAAAAAAAAAAAGGATCTAAAATAGAAAATTACAAAGCCAAAAGCAACAGATTTACTGTGAACTGCAAAAAGACCGTTTCATGGAAGAAACAAAAACTAAGAACTACATAATATGGGTTTAAAAAATGGACAAAAAAATTTTGCCTTTTTTTAAAATTTTTTTAATCAAGCAAGTTTGTTTTTCTCGTTAACACTCAGGATATCACAGAGCACCAGTTGTGCTGACAAATGCTGCAGCTGAGCCCATTTGATCATAAGCATGCAATAATGCAACATAAAAAGAAACACAAATAACGAAAATGAAGAAAAGGATGTTGCCATACACAGACGTGGAGAGGGAAGGACGATACAATGAATGGTGCTAGAATACAAGCGCACACTGATGTATTCACAGCATACAACACGACTACTGAAAAACAATGCTCGAGCCTTACAGATAGTGGAATACACTACGGAGCAGGTCACCAGCGAGCTGGGTTTACAGGTGGCAGTCAAGCTGGCATTCAAAGTGATTTGGTTTTGTATTTTTGAAAACACTTTTTAAAAAAAACCTATAACACACAGACAGCAAATCAGGTTGCATTTTTCTTTTTTTTTTCCACCCGAAGTGCTCAATAAAAAAATTAACCCCATGTTTCCTCATGTGAAAAGGGGAGAGGGCAACCTCAAAGGGGTAGGGGGCTAAAATCCAATCACATCTTGGCTTTCTGAAGTGACCGTCTTCCATTGGCCCAGTGAAAGCCCCAGACTTCATCCCTCTGAAGGCATCATGGCCAAGTCCAGACCAATTCTAGTATCTGCACTTCGAAGTAGTTGAAATCCTAGTGGGGGTACGAATGGGGGTTTGGTGGGGCCGACGAGAAATTTCCCCAGGGTTTCAGGCCCCTAATTCTAAGGCAAAACATCCAGGACGTGGTACACTTGAAGCGAGTACATTTCCCCATTTTTAGAGCATTTTTGTTCTTCTTCCCAAGAACCCATTTGGCTCCTAGAAATCCAAAACCTGATTCAAATTTGGGGTTGGTCAGAATGTTCAACCGTTTAGTTGGGATGGCCACCTTTTTTCGTAGGCCCCCCAGTTCGGAGAGCTAGCAAAAATATTTGTTTTTAAAAAGACCCCCATTCCACCCCCACCACATTCTGTTCATTTAAACTACATGGGGCCCCCCTGTACCAAAAAAACCATTTACCGTGTCCCCATCCAACCAATACTCCCAGGGCTCCCGATCCAGTATGATTACAAGCTACATAAAACATTTTTTTTCCATTTATTTTCAACCGGCTCCCCAACATTAAAGAGCTTGAGCATTTTTGAAAAAGGGGCATTTTTTAAAATTTTTAAAGTGAGGTTTCTCCCCAGTTCAAACATCCTTTTTGACCGGGAGCTCAAGTTGTGTTTGTCTGGACACACATAAAAATAAGCTTTGTGTAGAGCCCAGGAGATCCCATGACCAAAGGGCTTTTTGGCTGTTTTTCAGGGTTGCCTTTGAAAGGGAAACCCCCTTTCCCTACGGGTCAAGTTTTGGGGGGACAAGCATCCATGTGTTCTCCAGAAAGTAAAGTAAGCTTCCAAAACCCTCTGCAGCAGCTTCTCTCAAGAAAAAAAGAACGACATTTTCCTGACAACCCGCCGCCGGGGGGGAAGGGGTCATACACTTTTGAGGGTTTCCGGCCCCCTTGAAAAATAAGTGGTTTAAGATGACATCTGATGGGACCCCCTTTTGGGAAAGCCCCACACGGAAAGGGGTTTTTCAGTCGGTTTTTTGGATTTGAAAACCAACCGTCAACCATCCCCATAGACGGCAATAGAGAATTCCCCCAGTAGTAGACTACAATGGAAATTTTTCCCCCTGGCAGATTTTTACACCCGGGTAAACATTTTAAAAAAAAGGGGCATGCACAATACCGCCCGGTATATGAACAGAAGGAAAGCTATTCCATGGTTATGGGGGAGTCCACAAACCTTGGACAGAACAATGCCCCAAAACCCTTTTTAAAAAAAAAAGAACGACCCCGGGTTGGGGCTTTTCCCTGGGGGGGTTTCCCTTAGGCCGTGTTCAACGGCTTAATTTTCCCCAGGAATTTTTTGACTGTATTGAGGGAAAAAATCCGCCGTGAAAAGGGGGGGCCGGAGCCGGGGGGGGGCCCCCGCTCCCGGCCCCATTTAAAAAGCATTGTTTTCGGCCGTCCGCGCCGTTAAAAAAAAGTGATGTAAATTTTTTTCCCCCCGGGGATTCGCCAGCGGGGAGGAGCGCGGATTTCCCCTGTTCTCTAGAGACGTGAATTACCATAAAACGGGGGCGGATTTGGGGCCGTACTGAAAACGGGGAAAAAAACCGGGGCGGAGTTCGGGGGCCAATCCGTGGGCCCCAAAAAGCCGGTGAACGAGGCCTTAGGGGGCTTTCACAACCCCGACTTCCAAAGGCACAGAAATTCCAAAGGGGTATGAAAATTTAAAAGGGGACCTGTAAAATTTTTTTTTTCCCCCCTTTCTGGGGCACACAACTAGTGTCAGACCTGCTGTTTCCCGGCGCTGTCCCCCTTATTCTGTAAGATGCTGTAGTTTTCATGTATTTAAATCCAAATCGCATTTTCAGCCAAAAGCCTGAAAAGAGCAGTTTTTTCAAACCCCCCCCACCTGAGGCTAGCCCCGCCACCTCAACTGAAACCATACATGTGAAAACTTGGGGTGGTAGTTTGGCGGGTAACACCTGTCATGAATAAATTTGAGGGTAATTCAAAATCCACATCTTACAGAATAAGGACACAGGCGGAACAGCAGGTCTGCACAGCTTTGTGTCCTCACAAGGGGGCATAACGTGACAGGTTCCTTTAAGTTTGATAGGTGTGGGTCCCAGAGGTGGGACCAGCACCTACCCCAGGAACAAGCCCACCAAAATGTTGGTCAGAAATTTGGACGCCCTCAGCTTGTGCCGGACTTATTCCCTCTATTTTAAGATTTCAGTGCAGCTGAGTGTATGTTCATCTATTATGAACTTCATAGAACCAGAAGGGAAAAGCTGGCGCAAAAAACAGCCGCTTTCCACACCTTCGGAGGCCCATTCCCAAGGGGGGTGGGCCCAAAGAGGGGGCCACACCTACAATTCTAATGGCATATGCAATCTAAGTGCATGGTGGGAACACCCCTTTAAGCACCATTTGCTTGTCACCATGTTATTAACCTCCTCTCATTACTATAGAGGAGTAAGCGGTTGATCGTGCATCCACTAAAACCTAACATGAACTTTATGGTATTTTTAGGGTTCCATTATAGTAGAAGCAGCCAACATCGGATGAGTATTACCTGCGCTCATGCAGTAAAACCTGATCTACAATCAAATGTTGGCTAAACATAAGAGGGCAGGGAGCACTTGGCAGACGCACTGTATACAGGAAGACATCTTTGCTGCTTCGGATCTTTCCAGACATGGAATGACAAGGTTGCATAGAAGAAAAGACTTCTCTTTATTTACCAACCTACAATTCACTTCTTAAAGCAATAGGTTTCACCTCCCCTGTAGCATTTGGATTGGGAAAGTGGGTTTGAGTCATTCAATGCCAATGCGCGTTTTAAACCTTATCCCAAGAGCAGAATGTGACCTCACTTTGTTAAGACTGGGCCAATTGGGCACGCCATCCGCCCATCAGACACCATTAAATATTTGACAAACTGCTCTATAAACCTACACTCGCAGCAACAAGTGTCAAAAAAGAAAAAAATGGCGGCACGAGAGAACGCTGCCTGCTCCACTGCCCGGCGATTTGGAAACCATAAACTTGGATTATAGGAGGATGCCGCGAACCATCTGTAGGATATAAAACTGATCAGTCAGCTTTGTCAGTTTTCTGGCACAAACACATAGAAAAAATATTGTGTTCAGGCCAAATGCCATATTTATGAGGCTCCGGTGTCACTTTGTTATGTGGATTCATATTGTGGCAGCATAAAGATGAACAGTCCATATGCATGAACAATATGTCACCCATGTGCTGGCCATTACAGATTAGCATCATTTGTACACCTCTTTCCAGGGCTTTGCAAGAACTGGTGATGCTGATTGGCTGACAACAGCCATCACTCAAGGCTCCTCCTACATGTCCTTCACTCTAGACTCCTCCCACATGTCCTTTCCATCTGACTGCCCTGAATAGGATAAGAACTGTATAGTAGAAGCTCTTAGCATCAACTAGTTCAAGCTTCAGAGGACAAGGTCAAGTGAGCAATGATACCTGGGATCACTCTTAGAGAAGATCACTGAAGTCTTAGGCCCTGTTCACACGACGGATTTGAACGAGGTTATGGCTGCGGGTTCCGACGCGGTTTCCGCGGCCAAAACCACGTCCAAATCGCGGCCAGTTTATTAACATGGTTTCCTCTGGGAAACCGCGTTAGTAATCTCACACCGCGAGTTTGGGGCCGCGGCCTTGCCGCCCGTGTTTGAGAACTCTCCTGTCCAATTCTTGACAGGGAGTCCTCAGCGCGGCGGCCGCGCAGTGTTGCCGTGGGCGTCGCGTTTTCCCCCCTGCCTACTAATTTGCATGAGTGCAAACCCTCGACATAAGCCGTGCCCCAAACCACGCCCACTTGCGCCGCAAACCCGCGTCGGGAGACGCGAGTTTGCGGCGAGGTGAGGAGGAGGTGTCGGCCGCGGGAACCGCGGTGAAAGCCGCGGCCTAACCCGTCGTGTGAACAGGGTCTTAGGGTCTTATGTATGAAAACTGTTTAACAGTGAGACTGTCTTTGTTGCCCATAGCAACCAGAGCTCAGCTTTCATTTTATATCGTGTTTTAGAAAAAATAAAAGCTGAGCTAGACAGTTTTCATACATAAGGCCCACAGTCTACTGCCTGCGAGATGGACTGAATAGGTGTTGACACTGGCAATAGGTGCCACTCAGGACATTAATCCACTGCCCGCATATTTCCATTTGTGCCCACCGTGATCGCTCTTTACTTCCAAAATGGCTGGATATCAAAGGTACTCTTAGAAGCACGGCGACAAAGAGGACCTGTGATATCTCCCAACATGTCAGTTTTAGTAAATGCTAGTGTCCCCAAAGAAAGAATTCTGGAGCATCTTTCTTTAAAAAGGGGTTTCTGAAGTTTCACAGCCAGCTTCAGGTTCCCACTTCCTGTTCAGGCTGTGGGCAGTAGTGACTGACATTTCAGATCTGCTATTCCTAGCTAAGCCTGTTAGGATATGTTCACACAGCGTATTGGGGTGCGTATGGTGCGCACCACTATACGCCGTGTGCTTTGTAAGTCGCGCTGACATGCATCGTCAGCGGTGCACGAGTGCAGCAAACAACTGACGCCCGTTTTCTCTCGGGCATACAATAAGATCGGATCGTACGCGTGGGCAGACGTGTAATCCATAGCTCTCTATGAGATCTATGAATCACCGTAATTGCAGTGTGCATTTCGCCGAGCCGTGTGAACATACCCTTAGAGGGACATTAACAGCAGGGCACAAGACTGCAGGCTACAGAGCTGTAAAGGGTTAAAGTGTGTCAGTATGAAACAACCAAGCTCCTGTGCTGCCGCTAAGATACTGCAGGGAGTGACGTCACCATCCTGGCCAGAGCTGCTAGGGCAGAGAGACTGTGGGTAACCTAGGCAATGTATGTGGTAATAGTCTTATAGTCTCCTTCCTTCAGTCTCTGGTTCCAGCGCGGTCGCTTTCCGGTCTTCGGTGACCTTCTACTTCTGAGCGGAGACGCCACTGCTGTTGTTGCCGATAGGCTGCAGCGGTTACGTGCCATTCATTTACATCACTGCAAATGGCGAGGCATGTGACCGCTGCAGCTGTTCGGAAGTAGGAGAAAGAAAACAGAAGACCAGAGAGAAGCAACACTGGAACCAGAGGAAGAGGAATATAGTTTTTACTTTTTCTATAAATGAGGCCCCAAGGGCTATTTCTTTTTTGTTAAAGCATTGGACAACCCCTTTAATCCTCTCTATTGGGTGGCTCCCCTGTAATTCTTCCTAGTGAGGTATTACAAGCTGGGTGTTCGTAATTAGTCAAACACATCCAACCATAGTCTGACATTGTCCCATTAGTGAGGACAGTGTGTGCAGGGACACAGCCCTTGAAGACTAAAATGGTTAACACCCAGTTGACAGATTCAGTAAAACATTACTAGGGGGAATAAGGATATGTTCATTTTACAGAGACCAAAACTGCATCAAAATCTCGCCTGAAACGCGCTGCTTCAGAAGAGGTTTTTGACGCGTTTTCGGACGTGGTTTTGGACACCGTTTTCACCCATACAAATTAATAGCCACAGCAAAAACCGCGCTGAGAAACGCGTCTAAAAACCAGGCGAGGTTTTGAAGTTTTCCATTGATTACTATGAGGATTTTCAGTGCTGAAAGCGCTTCAAGAATTGACATGACACTTCTTTTTCACCGCCCAAAACAGTTTCCAAAGAAGCATCTACAACGCACGTAAAAACCTCGTCGCGTGTGAACTGCAACACTGTTTTACTTAGGAACCAATTAAATCTGGGGAGGCTTTTTTTATGCTGTTTTGGGAGCAGAAACGCCTCCGAAAATGGCGTCAAAATCAGCCGTGTGAACTTACCCTAGCAGAGGAACAGCACAACAGAGTTATAAGAGAAGATGATGCCCCAGAATTATTCCACAGGGAACACAAGGGTTTGCCAACACAGCTGCACTGTCAAATGAGAATAAAAAAAAAAGCAACAAAATACTTAGACGACGACTCAAGCCAATATCAAGTTAAAATCAGTACACTTTATTCCAATAGATAAAAAGATCAAGTATCGCACACTGCATAAGTAGTAGCAAGGAAAGTGTTCAAATATAGCAAACAATTCCCAAGTGATCCACAAATGAATGAATAAAGCCAATAAAATTCAAAGAACAGAAAAGACTAATGGAAATAAAGGACAAAAAATAGCACTGGACAGTGAACGTGTAATCGCATGATTCGTAATCCCAATGAATGATCTCCTACACTGTACTATCCCAATCCTACCGTGTTTTTCCGAAAATAAGACACCCCCGAAAGACATTGCAGAGATTTTGTTGAATTCCCTAATATAAGGCACCCCCCAAAAATAAGACATAGCGGAAATCATTAGAGGGTTGAAGGACCTGTGAAGGGAGGTCATGTGACCGATGTCACCACAGGTCCTGAACGTCCCAGGAGAGTAGACAGAAAATAAGTAAAACAAAAGGGAAGAGGGGGAAACAGAGCAATGATACTGACACACACATCTCACAGGATGGCTGATGGGGCATGTGGGCCTTCTAGTTCTCAAAAGGTCCCAGCATTTTACATTTGCCATCCTTTGAAAATAAGTCACTGCAGCTCCCTTTTAAATGTGCTTTTCCATACATATATCCTATGGTTTGTGACTCTAAACTTTATTATATTTTATAATAAAAAATAATAAATATTTAAAAAAAAACCACCACCCACCCACCACCCACCACACACACACACACACAACAACAAAAACACACAACACACACACAAAACTAGTATAGCATGCTATAATTTATTCATGGAAAAATAAGACACCCACTGAAAAAAAAAGGCGTAGCACATCTTTAGGAGCAAAAATTAACATAACACGCTGTCTTATTTTCAGGGAAACAGGGTATATATCAAGCTATTCCAGAACCCAACAAAATCTGTGCAGTCTACACAGCTCGGATTTTCTACGGTCGGATTTCTAAACCGCCGCTTTATAGAACATGTTCTGTAATCCGCCAGATTACGGCAGATTCTAGAACAGTTCTATGTACCGGGCCGGCCGAAATCCGACCGTGATGTGTGGCGCAAAAACCACGGTACGGCGACAGTAAAATACCGCTGGATTTTCAATAGCATTTTACAGTTGTCGTGTAGACACAGCCTTACATGACTTGAAATCCAGCGCACGCTTGCTGCCACACTAACTTTTAAAAACCACACACAGATTTTGCCTTTCCTAGACCGGCTTTCACGAGAAGGCATGCCCATTACTTCCATGCCATGGCTTCTATGGGATTGGGCATGCTGTCTTCTGGAAACTGGGCTGAAGTAAAACATGGATGTTAGTTGGTTATAGTGGGCATCAAGAGCACTTCTCTCTAAAACTTTTGGCATACAGGGGGCCCAATATGTAGGATTTTTTTTCTCCCTTCCACCTCCCACTGTGCTAAAATAGAAAATGAACCCATCCTTGCCTCTCATTAGCACCGTTCCAGCACTCCAGTGTTCAACCCACGTCCCTCACTGATGACATCATGTACATGGGTCACGATGCCTGCATGTACAGCATGTGGCCACAAGGGTTAACAATTGATTGCAACGTCATCAGCAAGGGGACACTGGAGCTCTGGACCGGTGGTGATGGGAGAAGTATGGGGTGATTTTCTACTTTTGCACAGTGGGAGGTGGTTTGAAAAGTCTTGGAAAACACTTTAATGCTATTTTTTTTGATGGGTTAGGTTATATACTGCACCTGGACACACTGCCCTTCAAACTGACACAATAACAATAGGCAGGCTGGGTTTTTTCTTCCATTAAAAAACAAATTTTCTTTTCTAAGTATATGAACGCTGTGAAGAGAGCAGTCATATTACAGCCAGTCAGTAACACAGGGGATTCATTAGAGAAAATGACCCTTATCTCACCAAAAGCACACTCCTCTATTACACTGGCTGAAGGCCTTGACAAAAGCCACGCACTTCACCTACAATGCAACCAAAAAACCCTCAGATCCATCCAGGCTGATTAAAAACGGACAGAGCAGCGCACCCCTCGACAGATGCCATTAAAGCTCTAGAAAAGAATGATTTTGCAAAAGCTACAAGGTGTAGTGTATGCTGGGAGTTGTAGTTTCCACACCTGCAAATCCTTGGGTTCCGATTGTTCGTGCCTTTCGGCATCATGCTAACTCTCCCTTTTTTTCGGGGGGTCCCATTTGGGGTCCCCTCCCGTTCTCCCGGGGGGTTGGCATTCCCCCCGCCCCCCCCAGGCGGGGGGGGTTCTTTAAATGGCCCCTAGTGCGCTACCTGGCCCGCCGGGGCCCCTCCTACGCGGGTGACCGGCCCCCCCGCGCCCCCTTAAACCCCCCCTGCAGATCCTTAGCTCTCAGGAAGGAAAGCCAAAGGTGGATGGGGATCGTTCCCACCTCGCATACTTGGGCGCCCTGTTGTGCCTTTCTGGCAACTGCGCAAATTGACGTGGGCGCAGGGGAGTGACGCGCGGCTGCTCTCACTTCCCCCTGCGCCGCTGAGGAGATCGTCCGGAGCGGCCGTGCTGCAAGAGCCTGGTGAGGTCAGTGGATTTTAGTATTTTATTTTTATTAGCTATATGGGGGGCTCTGCCTGGCAACAATGGGGGCACTACCTGGCAAAGAGGGGCACTACCTGTCAACAGTGGGGGCATCTACCTGGCAACAGAGGGGGCACTACCTGGCAAACAAAGGGGGCACTACCTGGCAAAAAAGGGGGCACTACCTGGCAAACAAGGGTGCACTACCTGGCAAACAAGGGGGCACTACCTGGAAAACAGAGGGGGCACTACCTGGCAACAATGGGGGCACCTACCTGGCTAACAAAGGGAGGCACCTACCTGGCTAACAAAGGGAGGCACCTACCTGGCTACAGAGGGGCATCTACCTGCCTGCAAGGGGCACTACCTGCTTATGGGGGGTTACTACCTGGCTATAAGGGCATCTACCTGGCTTTCTTCCAAAGCCGTTATGCAGTTAGGTGGAGTGGGTGTGGCTTTTTGAAGGGGCGTGGTATACCGGAAAGATGGGCGTGTCCATGCAAATGCTTCCCCACGGCGCGCGTAGCACGCCGCCCACTAGAGTCTCCTGCTTTTTCACTTTCAAAAGTTGGCAACTATGCTTTCTGGTCCTAAAATTTAGACCTCCTCATCAATGAAGACAATCAGCATTCTATTAGAACCAGAACAAGAGGGGCTCACCAACATGACCGTCAGAGACTGGAATCCAGAGCAGAGACAGAAGGGCTGTGCAAGGTACTGCAGGTGCGTGACCTCCGCTTCACACAAGGCCTGCTAATAGCCACATTAGTAAATGTGATCTGTTAATTGGATCCAGCAAGCATGCTAAAATATTCATGAGATTATTGAACGCAGCGGCTGAATCCTGCGCCTCTCAACCAAGCAGCGTCTGAAATCCTAAAACCCATTGTGAGCCGCCTCTTTATGGCTGCTTTCACACAGCGCAGTTTTGGCGCAGTTTTAACTGCGCTCCAATTAAACTGCCTTTATTACCAGCAAGCTTCTTTCACTTATCTAAACTGTCTGGAAAGTGAGTAATCAATGAGTGTGTTTGTAATCCACAAGTCTTCAAGACGTGAATGAGGAAGACAGCTGCATGCCCACCCTTAAGGTATGTTCACACGGCTTATTGCGGTGCGTATAGTACATGCCGAAATACGCCGGGTGTTTTGGAAACCATGCGCTGATCAGTGTGTAATTCCAAGGCACAGGGGGGGCTAGCAGCCGGTCAGCCTCATCAACATGTCAATTCTTCCCCCGTGCGTACAAAACGATTGTATTGTATGCGTAAGGAGACGACACGTAATTCATAGCTCACACATTTTGCTGTGTATAAAGTGCAATACAGGCGAATGTGAGAAAATAAGCCGTGTGAACATACCCTTAGGATATGGCCACACAGCAAGTGTAAAATGCCGGTCAGATTCTGTTTAAGAATCCGTCCGGTATTTTATCATCTTTTTTATGGTTTTGGGGGACGATTCTGTCTGTGGTTTGCGGATTCACCCGTCCCCCCTTAACCATTGACTAGCACACCTTCTGCCCAAAAACCGGGGTGGAAGATGTCCTGAGTTTTTCAAAACGCCAGCGGTGTGAAAATCCACTCCGTGTAGAAAACTGGACAGATTTTTTATTAAAGTCTGCTGCGTGTTGTATACGTTTTGTATCCTTTTTGGTTCCTATCGACACTACATTTTTGGATGCGATTTTTAGGTCCAACGCGGACCGGAAATCGTATCCAAAAACACCGTGTGAAGATACCCTTAAAAATCTCATGCAGCTGAGAGTTGACTAGTGCAATGGACACTGCTTCATAGAAACACCCTTTTAACTGTAATTAGGCAGACAGGTGACTTTTTTTTATTGCCTGCGGTTTTGATTCAGGCAATAAAAAGGCAACGTGTGAACCCAGCTTTAGACCGCACAGACCTATCAATTCTGCCCACATAATAAAAAATAAAAAAAAGTAAGTATGTAAGTATAAACCAACCAACAGTTTAAAGAAGTGAAAGAAGCTTGCTGGTAATAACGGCAGTTTAATTGGAGCGCCGTTAAAACTGCACCAAAACTGCGTTGTGTTAAAGCACTCTAACTTGCTCCAATTAAACTGCCTTTATTACCAGCAAGCTTCTTTCACTTATCTAAACTGTTTGAAAAGTGAGTGATCAATTAGTATGATTGTATCCACAGGTCTTCAAACACAGTCATTGATTACTTATGTGAAACACCTTTCTGAACAATTTAGACAACTGAAAGAAGCTTGCTGGTAATAAAGGTGGTTTAATTGGAGCGCAGTTAAAACTGCACCAAAACTGCGCTGGGTGAATGCACCTAACTTAGTTAGACCTGAAAATAATGAATCATTTATTCAATCCGACATTATTTAGACGGTGTTAGAGTTTTAGTCAGACAGATCCTACAGGTCCAACACGCCTCATGATATTTGGCGCAGGTTTCGACTGCCTAGTCTAATTTACAATAAAGAACTTGCGGGAAAAAAAGGTGGTTTAATTGGAGCGCAGTTAAAACTGCACCAAAACTGCGCTGGGTGAATGCACCCTATCTGTAGTTAGACCCTGAAAATAATGGGAAACATTTATCAATCCTGACATATTTAGACGGTGTAGATTTAGTCTAGACAGTCTTACATGTGCCACATGCCTCATAAATTTGGCGCAGGTTCAGACTGCCTAGTCTAAGTTTACAGCTTCTACTATTTGCTTACTTTATGACACTAATTGCACTAAAATTTTGATGCACCACGTCTAAGGGGATGTTCACACGGCGTCTTGCATCCATGTGAACATCCGCTTTTCAGATGCGTCTAAGACCGACTGAGCGGACCCAGAGACGCACCTAACAATTAGCAGTGACTTTATCACTGCCAGCAATGAGAGACACGCAGCGGCATTCACATGAGTGATCACCGCTGTGTGTTTCCATCGACGCCTGTCGGTCTGTCTTTCAAAGAACTGCATGTAAATTCTTTGAATGACCGACCCGACAGGCGCGATGGAAACACTCGGCGGCGATCTCTCATGTGAACGCCGCTGCGTGTCTCTCATTGCAGGCAGTGATAAATCACTGTTATTGTTAGGTGCGTCTCTGGGTCCGCTCTGTCGGTCTCAGAGACGCATCTGAAAAGTGTATGTTCACATGGATGCAAGACGCCGTGTGAACATACCCTAACACTACGCCACGTCCAATTCCCGAGAAGCCACAGAAGTGTCTAGAAACTAAGGGCGTGTTCTCATGGCACAGGTCCTGTTTTGTAACCTCCCCCACGGCCGCGGGGGTGGGACGGCTTTTCTCCGCGATGAGCGGAGAAAAGCCCGCCCCCTTCACATTGGCTTGCACAGGTTCCGTCCGAAAACCGAACGGAAGATTGTGCGAGCACAATGTTTTGCGGCCGGACCGCGGGCGGCAAAACCGCCAAGGACTGCTGCACGGGTTTTCCATAGAGCACCATTGTGCTCATTTTCGGCCGGTTTTTCAGGCGGTCTGAAAAACCGCAAACCAGCTGAAAAACCAGCCGAAAACCCGTGCAGTGGGGACATGCGCTAAAACACATAATAAAGAGGTTGTGTAAAATATGTACACTATGACGTTTGCCACAAACTGCACCACAATTCTAGTGCAATTGCCATAAAGTGTGCCTCACTGAGTCCTCTGTATTTCCAGAGTAAGGCCCAGCTCACATCATTGGAGGTGCTGTTTGGAGCCTCAAACTCAAAGGTGGCACCGGATCTGTTTCATGACTAACGCCAAAGGGCGCCTGATGAACATCATTTTAATAGACTGCACCATATATATTTAATTTTTTTTGTAATTTTTGACAGAACGTCCAAAACTGTTAACTGGGATCATGGTTGGGTTTACGCAGTGTAAAAATGATTAAAACATCCTAGTAACTTGCACAGTTTTCAATCACATTTTGCGGTGCTCCCGCATTAAACAAAATACATGCGTCATTGGGGCAACCCTTGCAATCCATTTGGACTTTCCTTTGTTAAATCACATGTAAAACATGCATTTACATATAAAGAAGTCACATAGGCACAACTAGTTGTCTGGTCCAGAATGAAGGCCACTTAATGTATGTTAATGGGAACGGCTCTTCATATGAAAAGGATGTATACACCAAACGGCAGGAGACACTGTATTATGCAGTGTTTGGAAAGACCTGTATTGAAGGGAAGCAGTCGTTTGTTTTTTTTAAACTAATTAAAAAGACACCGATTAATATTCTTTTTAGCCGTTTTTATTTTCGGATTGTAGCTTGCTCAGTTCCGTTGTCTGTATATGATTGTGGGGGCAGCTATCTTTGTTGCACTGCTTTGAACAGCATTTAGAGAGATGCTTTACAGCAGCTTCATGGATATAGGAGCCTGTGAACAGGGGAAGACCCATTGACTGCTATAGGAGAGATTTCTAGGCATGCTCTGTGACCTGGGAAGAAGTCAGTGTGCAGGGAGAAGAGAGGGTGAACTTTGACATCTCCCATTGTGACTGGTGGATCCTGTGTTATCTATACACTTTGGTGTCACCTTTCAGTCTAATCCTGCCTGTGCTGATCATGAGCACACTGCTGAAAAGCATTCTTTACAGAACAGGTGACATCACCTTATTAGGCCTAGTGGCCAAAGAGAAAACTGTAGGACTTAAGAATTTTTAAAAAAATATTTAAAGTGATTTAAAGAAAAAAAAAAAAAAATTCATGTTCACAAAACTATTAGTTTTAGGACATTTTCTGTAAAAAGGGTTGTCTAACTACAAATATCTTTCAACATGTCACATGTGATAGAAGAGTGACGCCACCACACATCAGCGCACAGGACTGCCAGCAACGTCCTGCTCTCCCTTCCCGATTAGGCAGAGAACAAAGAGTGAGATCAACATAGAACGGACAGCAACTTGAGAACAGAGTGTGTTCTCTCTAACAAAGAAAGGAGAGTAATTACTTTTGATTGCTTACTTTGAGCGCTGAAGCTCTCTGCACTACATATAAGATATCCTGCTCTCATGTCAGTGCAATTGGAAGAGTTTTGAGTATGAAGCAGATATGCCCTAACTAGGAAGACAGCCCTAGCTGTTTATGGCTTTGTGAGACAACCCCTTTCAGAAGTCTACAGACTAAATCAGGCTTTAAGGACCATAAAAAAAACAAAAACAACTTTTCCTCATAACTAATAAAAATATGTTTTTTTAACATTGTTGGTTGCTAAAATAAAGTATCTAAAAGTACATTGTTTCGCTTTATTTATTATCTCAGGATTTTAGTCCTTTTCCATATGCCATTATATTGCCAACTACTTCCAAATACACCAAAGCAACTGCCCCGGGGTCCACTTGTCAGTGTTGTACTGAGAATGGATCACGATTCTGAAGGTGTTTACTCAGACTTTTGTCTGATCCTGGCAGTTGTGGTAGGAATGCAGCTCTGAAATACAGCGGCAGTGCCCTATTATGTCAGGGCGTGTGTGTGGACCTTCATGGGAGCGACCCTTTACTTGTATTTAGGGACTGCATGTACAGAAATTCCCCAATACATTATAAATGGAAGAACTTATTGCAGCTGCCCGAAAAACCTGCCCTCAAACACAGGGTGTTTTACGACTAATGTGCCACAAAAAGCAGGGTACAGGGCACAAGCAGGGCCGTTCCTAAGGGTGGGTGATCACCCAGGGCACCAGGGCTCACCAGAGGGGTGCGCCGCCCGCCTCGCCAGCCCCACGGTTAGCCCTGGACTCTGCACGGCCATCGTCAAACAGCCGTGCAGAGTCAAAGCCAGCAGCTGCACACACTTAGTGCAGCTGCCGGTACAGGGAGGAGGCAGGAAGGATCACTCCCCTCCTGCCTCCTCGCCTGTATGTACGAGTGCTAAGTCAGCGCGCTGATACATACACAGCAGCGTGGCAGGGGGCGCACGGCTTTCACCACACCCCCTGCGACGCGGAGTCTCGGCTCCCATCCCAGGAGGCCCCGGGAGCGGAGTGTAAGCGGTGTGATGACGTCACGCTGCTTACACTGAGCCCCGGGACCTGGCCGCTGCAGGGATCCAGGAAAGGTAAGCGAGTTTTTTTTTTATGTTATTAGCCTTGGCTACAGGGGGCAAAAATGGCTAGGCTACAGGGGTCAACCATCTGGCTACAATGGCAACTATCATGGCAGCTGTGGCTACTGTCTGGTTACAGGGGGGTATTACATGGCTACAGGGGCAACTATCTGGTGAAGCATTGTGGCGCATTATTTTGGGGAGGGGGGGGGATTTCTTCACTTCGCCCTGAGTGCAACTTAGCCTAGGAACGGCCCTGGGCACAAGTTATTATTCCAAAATTACAGCCCGTTTGCTTTCCCTTGCAGTTCTAATCAGCTTCTAATCAGATTGCTTCTGCTTGTAAATGGGCCGTTTCTATTAATGGGACACTGACGAAACATTGTTTTCAATGGAACCTGTCCGATGGCTTATACCAGAGGTTCCCAACCCTAGTCCTCAAGACCCACCAACAGGTCATGTTTTCTGGCTCTCCTTAGCATTGCACAGGTGATATAATTATTGTCAGTGCATTCTGTGGGAGATCCTGAAAACACGACCTGTTGGTGGCGCGTGAGGACTGGAGTTGGGGAACACTGGCTTATACTACCCGATCTGAAAACATTGAGAGAAGCTGAGCTCTGACATCCAGATCTCTAGGATGACGTTTCTGTGCAAAAAGCATAAATTGTAAAATATAAAGTACATTTCCTGCTGATCCCCGCCACCCCTCACACAGACACAGTGATTGACCGTTTACTCTGTACACAATGATGCAGGGAATGCTCTCCCCTCTATTACCCTATGTGGGTGGGATTCGAAACGTTGTGCTTTTGTCTATTGTACGGATTCCTGAAGTAAAAGATGTGGACATCCTAAATATCATAGAGCTCCGCTTCTCTATCATATAATCCTATATATCACAGAGCTCAGCTTCTCTCCCTCTATCCTATAACCCTATATATCACAGAGCTCCGCTTCTCTATCCTATAACCCTATATATCGCAGAGCTCCGCTTCTCTATCATATAACCCTATATATCACAGAGCTCAGCTTCTCTCCTCTATCCTATAACCCTATATATCACAGAGCTCCGCTTCTCTCCTCTATCTTATAAACCTATATATCACAGAGCTCCGCTTCTCTCATCTATCATATAACCATATATATCACAGAGCTCCGCTTCTCTCCTCTACCATATAACCCTATATATCACAGAGCTCAGGTTCTCTCCTCTACCCATATAACCCTATATATCACAGAGCTCAGCTTCTCTCCTCTACCATATAAACCTATATATCACAAAGCTCAGCTCCTCTCCTATCATATAACCCTATATATCACAGAGCTCAGCTTCTCTATCATATAACCCTATATATCACAGAGCTCAGCTTCTTTCCCTCTATCGCATATGGCAGCATGAACCACCTGACAGGTTCCCTTTAACAGTATATTTAGACAGGTGGACAGTGGATTTCCTAAGGGGGTTAAAAACCCAAATCGAAAATCTGCAGCAATGTTTTTTTTTTAGTATGACCGGTGTGGGTCTCTGCTGTTGCGGCCACTGTGTTGGGTACTGCAGTAAATGCTCCCCTTTGGTACATCAAAATGATCCCAGCAAATTAAAAAACCCTGGAAAACCACCTTTAGGGAACATTCAAACAAGTTGGATTCACGGTCCATCATCTGCAGCAGATCCGCAATGCTATGAATCCGCATACAAAAATCCAGTGCAGTGACTGTCACAGGGTAGAGGCATAGGTATAGCGGTTTGACAGAAATAGGAGCCTGGCTGCTGAATTCAGGGGAGATTGGAGCGTTTCAAGATGAAGGGGGCCCAATTAAGATTTTGTCACATTCTTGCACGCGAATATGCAACACAAAGGTGTGGATTTTATTCTGAGGATCTGCTGAGGAAAATCTGCAGAGAATCAGACCAGTTTCAACAAACCCATTTCCAAATCTGCACCAAGCCGTGTTGGTTTGGTCATAAATCATACAAAAATAAAAAAAAAAGACCGTTTACCAAAGCTTTAATTTTTCCAAAAATGAAAGCGGAGCTCTGATTGGTTGCTATGGGCAACAGAGAATCATCCAGTTACAGTTTTGATTAATAACCCCAATGTAATTTGAAATCCCTGTGTGTATTTTTTGCTGCAGAAACATAGGTCCGCACGAAATGCTGCTGATTTATGGTGAATGTTGGTCTCTCCATTGAGGTCAACAATAAATTTGGAGCACATCCCCAACATTAATTCACATGCTTTGAATTTAAAAAATCGACAGCGTGGGTCAATCTGCATCTAGATTTTTGTGCAACGTCCTGGTCCTCTGTTGCTCCTCCTGGAATAAATGAATAAACTGATAGCTGTGTGTTTCTAATGGCGTTGTCAAAGGACAGGTGTCCTTACAGACTGCCAGTGTCAGTACCAACTGGACTAGAAGGACACACCCGCAACCATTAACACCCAGTCGCCCACTTATGAATCACTTTACAAAGGAATAAGACTACATGTACACGGCAATTGTACAATATCACTGGACTCCGTTATAGAAACCGACCCAAAGGCATCTAACAAAATCTGATCCCAGATCTCTTCTACACATTCAAAAGATCAAAACATTGTTACCCTTTTGCTTGTCAGTGTCTGTTCTACCTAAATAGCTTGATAATGGTATCATAAGGTGATAAACAGCCCGATGTTACCATTTTACTACAGTAAAGTTATCACTTAAACATGCACCTTGTATGAGGGAGTCAGGAGTCGGAGTTGGAGCTTTAGCTTGCCAACTCCACAGCCTTGATTAACCCATTACTTACATTTGATGTAAACTTGCTTCATAATGTCAGTAAGAAGCTGTAGAGTGGGCTCACTTGTTAATGAAAGGCGGCTTCCATGTTACTACATCTCTTACATCCTGCCATGGGCAGAATGTAGTAGGAAAGCTATGTTTGTACACCAGTCTGCATGATCTACATAATGCAGAACGGCGATCAAGCGATTGCGCCTCCTAGTGACCAAGTATCCTAGAGGAACTACAAGAGTGAAAAAACAAAATCCATAATAATAGAAGTTCTAAACAATCCTCTTTTGCAATTTTACAAATAAAAAGTTACATATAATTGGTATTGCTGCACTTGTAAAAGTCTGATCTCCTGAAATCTAACATCAAATATCCCATATGGTGAATACTATGGGAGAAAAAAAAATGACTTGCTGTTCTTGGGTCATGTCCCCAAAAATTGGTAAGAAAAAATTGTAGTTATGTATCCCAAAATGGTAAAAAAAAAACAAGGACTCGTCAGCCTGCAGAAAAATGAGCCCTCATTTAAAGGGGTGTTCTCACTACAAACATCATATCTGCAATGATGGGGACAGTAGAAATAAGCACTTTTGCAATTGGTATGTATTATCTAAATCACTTAGTATAGCAGATAGCTAATCTGTGCATCTATAGCTATTTCTGCAGCAGGTGGTTGGGCCACACCCCCTTTACTGTGATTGGTTGTCTGATATTTCATTCAGCCCTCTTGGGACATGCCCCCTGTGCTGCGATTGGCTGCCTGTACTCTGTGCTTACTCCCCTCTGAGCTAAATTGAAAGTGAAACTAGCTGTCTCAGCTTCTCTATGCTCCTATGTAAAGGATCTGGGCAATTACGGAGTCTGCAGCTGCTAGATTAACTCTCCCCCATATAACACAGCCTTATACAGTCTGTTCCCCTCTATCTCCTGCCTGATAACATATCGCAGAGGGTGGTGGTGGTGGGGGGGCAGAATGCCTCTCTCACATTTGTTTAATCAGTTCAGGCTGATGCAATGCAGGTGTTATGGTTACAAGGAGCTTGTGAAGCCTGGGAGGCAGGTGACAGCTCTGCAGACAAGAGAACCAGTGCAGAAGGTCTGCAGAGCTGTGACATCCTCTCCCTTCCACTGCTCACACAGAATTATGTCACCAGTCTTCAGTCAGGGAAGACACGCCTACTGGGAGGAGACAAGCCCCTGGATTTGAAGCTGTAAGAGAGCAACAGCTCAAGTCTGTGATAAGAAAACCCCTTTATGTCCATAGATGGAAAAACAAAAAAAATATTGGTTGAAGAAAATGACGCTGCAGTGCAAATTTTAAAAAATAGAAAAGGTTTGTACTTCCTTAAGAGTGTGAAAACAATGAAAACTTCACATTTGGAATCACACCGACCTGCAGAACACAGAATGTAATTTATACCAAAGTCCACCATAAAAGTGACCCCCCCCCCCTGCAATAATGGTGCAATTGTATTTTTTTTCTTTACATTACACCCCACTTAGAATTTTTTTTTTTTTTTCAGATTTCCCATTACTGTATGTTATATGTTACAGTCAATGGAACAACTAAAAAGTAGACCTAATTCTGCAAAAAATTCCCCATACAACTATGTAGATGAAAAAATAAAAATTATGGCTTTTGGAAGGCAGAGAGGGAAAAAATAATGCAATAAAAAATTTAAAAAAAGCTGTTTCAGGAAGGGGTTAAATATTTTACTTGAGGCGTGCCCCAATAAACTCACAATCAGAGCGGACAGCCCAGTGCCACTCCATACTGAGGGGTGGAAATAGTTGTACACTTTTTTTTTCCATTTAATTTACTTTTACATTTCCAAGAAGAACAACAGAGGAACAGTACAATCCAGTTCTAAGAAAAGAAGGGGACTGGAACTATTCACCGAGACCGACAAGCCGCACTCTAATTGGCTGCCATGGTTTAGGCTATGTTCACACAGCTTATTTCGGGGCGCATTTACGGACGTAATTACGTCCGCAAATACGTCCCGAAATACGTTTCAAATAATGAACAATTAGATTAGCATTGATTCCAATGTGAAATACGCCTCGTCGTTCACACGAGGCGTATTTTCTCAACGTATTTGCGGGCGTAAATGCGTCCGTAAATACGATCGTAAAATTAAGTCCCCTGTCACTTACTGAGGCGTATTTCGCAACGTAAATCCCCATAGTAAAGAATGGGGATTGTATTTACGACGCGAAATACGCGCCACACTTTGTGACACGTACTTGAAACGTATTTCGGGACGTATTTGCGGACGTAATACGCCACGAAATAAGCCGTGTGAACCTAGCCTTAGCGTGCGCAGAGTTTCACAAGGCATTCTCCTCTTGGCACATATCCACCCCGTGAACCGCAGAGGGATATCAGGTTTATGGGGCGTGGAGTACAGACATCAATGGAAATGAGCTGGTTAAACTGTTCAAAGCAGCTGAACTGGGTGCAATCAAAACGGTAAAAGTCGGCTGTGCGTAATTTATTGTTAAGTGCGCACTAATAAACTCTCCCCTTTTTGCACATACAGCTTGAAAGCCATTATTTGGTTTTAAGCAGGGAGTGGAAAGGCAATAATAGCGAGAGGCGGCACAGAGAAAATATATTATTTGTAATAACTTCTCCAATGTTGAAGTTGGCTGATGTCTATATTTTTGCATCTGCTCCAGGCAGTGTACAATGTGATCTTTAATAACATGCTGATCCTACAAATACAATGTAAAGGCAGCGACAACCCCCTACTCCCCTTTCCTGCCTCTCCCTGAGGTCACATAAGGGACACTGGAACTCGGATTTTGTGACTCTGGCACAATAAAATATTTGACAGCGGTTGGAATACATTGCAGTGGTGCAGATCCCACCTAAACCATCACCTCCCCTCGATCCGACATCCTAAAGACTATGGTCTGGCAACGGATTCTGAATCCTGCAAGATGATCCGGAACCCTACCATGAAAAGGCAGAAAATGTCACTACTTGTTGTCACTACTTCTCTACTAACCTTGTTGTCACTACTTCCTCCACACACACGTCAGCCCCTCACCTCCTGTCTCTTTCCCCCTCCTTGTAGATTGTAAGCCCTCGCGGGTAGGGTCCTCTCTCCCTCTGTCGTGCCAGTTGTCATTAATCACTTATTATTGTACTCGTTTGACTTATGTTATGTATGTAACCCCTCCTTGAATGTACAGCGCCCTGGAATCAATGGCGCTTTAAAATAAATAATAATCCGACTATCCCACCGGCTTGTTTACAGAAAACGAATAGGCCCCGTTCACACAGCTTATTCACGCCAGATTTGCGAGCCGGATTGCGCTCGCAATTCCGGCGTGAATAAGGGGCGGGAGCGCGGCGGAGGAGCAGCCCGCCGGCCCCATAGACAATGCATTGTTTATGGCGCGTCCGCGCGTAAATAATGTGCATGTCACTTTCTCCCCGCCAGAATTCGCCGAGCAGGGAGGAGCGACGGAATCCACTGTTCTCTATGAGAGCAGTGAATTACCGTAATTACTCCGACGGATTGGCACCGTACTGCAGAGCAATCTGGCGCGGAGTACGGCGCCAATCCGGACAAATAAGCCGTGTGAACACGGCCATATAAGGGAGACTGTGAAAAGCTGTTTTCACTGTCCCCTTATTCTGAAGACCATTTAATAAAGTTATACAACCCCTTTAAGCTCGGAGTGCATTCAGGTTACTGACCTGCTCTGCCCTACTCTCCCCTGCTGTTTGCGATAATGTCATCTCTGCTACCAGATAAGACAAAGGTTGCACACAGAACTGACAGCACCTGGAGAGCTTGAGTGTTATCTGATCTAACAAATAAAACAGACTAATTACTACTGTTTACTTCAGTTCTGAAGCTTCTCTGGACTTTAGATAAACATCTCCTGCTCTTATGTCAGAGCAATTAACAGATCTTTCAATATGGAGCTGATAGTTAATCACCTACAGCCTGACCAGGAAGAGACAGGATGCATGAATGAAAGCTGCTCTTGGCTCTGTGAAACAGTGTGGTGAGACAACCCCTTTAATTATGCTGCTGGCGCAGAAGAAAAAAAAATACAATGTTTTTGGACTTAAGTGGGCCTCCTCAACCCCTGGGCACCATAGCAGTTGCTATGGCTGCTAGGGCTATAGTTACGCCCTTGCGCCCTATAGACTAAGGTCTATACACACACACACACCAATTTGAAGTCGAAATCCATGTGGATTCTGACTTCAAATACTCGTCTAAAACTGAATGTAAAATCATCCCCACTGACCTTAAAGAGGTTTTCTCGCTACAAAGATCATCTCTCTATTGATGGGGGGCAGTAAAAAAATAAGCACTTTTGCTATTTGTTTGCATTACCTAAATCACTTCGTATAGCAGATATAAACTTATCTGTGCATCTACAGCAGGGGTGTCAAACTGGCGGCCCTCCAGCTATTGGGAAACTACAACTCCCATCATGCCCACTGTTATAGATTATACAAATTCATGATGGGAGTTGTAGTTTCCCAGCAGCTGGAGGGCCGCCAGTTTGACACCTGTGATCTACAACTATTTCTGCAGCAGGTGGATGGGCCACACCCCCTTTTCTGTGATTGGCTGGCTGACATTTCAGTCAGCCTGTTCGGACATGCCTCCTGTGCTATGATTGGCTGCCTGCACTCTGTACTTACTCCCCTCTGAGCTGTTGAAATTGAAAGTGAAATGAAATGCCTGTGATGACTGTGTGTATAATAAAGGCTGTCTCAGCTCCTCTCTATACTCCTCTCCCAGTGAGAGTTCTATGTAAAGCATCTGGGCAATAACTGAGTCTCTAGCTGCTAGATTCACTCTCCCCTCATATAACACAGCCCTATACACTGCTCACCCCACCCGCTCACATAACACAGCCTTATACAGTCTGCTCTATCTCCTGCCTGATAACAGAGGGGAAGGTAGCGTGCCTTTCTCACATTTGTTTCACCAGTTCAAGCTGTATGTATAACCGCTTACACCAATGCGGGTGTTCTGGTTATAAGGAGCCTGGGAGGGAGCTGACAGCCCTACAGATATGAGAACCAGTGCAGGAGAGCTTCAGAGCGGTGACATACTCTCCCTTCCACTGCTCACGCACAATGATGATGTCACAACTCTTCAGTGAGGGAAGACCCGCCTACTGAGAGAAGAGATTCGGCCCTGGATTTGAAGCTGTAAACAGACAAACAGCTCAAGTCTGCGAAAGCATGTAATGATAAAACCCCTTTAATAGTAGTCTACACAACACGTATTTTCAGAGGTCTGTTTTTAAGAGTAAAATAAACTTGCAACATGTTTAATCTATCGCTGTATTCCATGCCAAAAAACTTGTCGAAAACCCCATAGAGATAAATGGGACTCACTTTCTGACTGTATATCCGCCGAAACCCTTCAGTTTTAGATGTTCTTGCCAACCAAAGGATATCTACTCAGTAGTTGTGAGGAATAGGTAAAGACCCATGTAAGTATCAGTGCAGTATATGAACCTTGCACTTCTATTATAAGGAAGTGAAATACTTATCACACTGCTCAGGTCAGGCTTAACATGATTTCTTGGAATTCCTGAAATTTTCACAAAACGCTTCTTGATTTGATTGATTAGATTTTGATGTTGATTTGGAAGACGTCCATGAAGACTAGGTTTGCCAAATAACATTCACTGAGCGCCAGGTGTCCTTCCTCATATATAAAAAATATGGGTGAGAGGGGAACTTTATTTTTACAGTTTTTAGGTTTGTCAAAAGTGTAAGCGCTCTCCTTGCAATAAAGGGGTTAAAGGGTTTTCCACTATGACTGTGACAGAGCCTGTTCTTCAATCAGCTTCAGGCTCACACTTCCTGTTTAGACTTCAGGTGGTTCTACAGCAGTGACTAACATTTCAGTTGTGCCAATTCCAGCAGAAACAGTTAGTCTAGGTCTACATAGCAATCTGAAAATGCCGCTCAAAATTCGACAGCATTTTCACATTGCTGGAACCACCTTTTGCGCAAAAAAACAAGGTCAGATCTCAGATTCCCGGCAGCCCAATACATGGGCTGCATGGGAAGCAGATGTCGGTCCGTCGGAATATACAACACGTTCTATATTCCGCCAGGTGGTTTTAGGTTTAGGAAACCCTCCGAGTATTACACAGCGCTGGATACGGTTGGAGTTTCAGCGGATTTAAAATACTGAATCCGATGAAAATCCAGTGGTTTGTAGCCACAACCTTAGAGAGACATTGGTTGGGAAGGTTTTAAACACCAGGGCATAAGGCTAAAGAGCTCTAAAGAGTTAAAGGTTGTCAGAAATAAAAACAAACAAGCTCCTGTGCTGCTGATAAGACACAGCAGGTAGTGACCTTGTCATCCTGGCCAGGGCTGCTAAAGCAGAGAGGTGGTCTGTGATTGGAGAAACTTTTATAAACAAGCAGGAGATAAGAACTGCTCTAACAGAGCAAAATCAGAACAGCAATGTAATTGGTAATAGTCTTTATTTACCTTTGCCCACATGTTTAAAGCTGATCAATGAAACGGGAAAACACCTTTAAAAGGGGTTATAAAACTCTACTTTAAGGGGACAGAGCTGCAGTATCTTCTATCACTACTGCTAAATTCTATGTTGGATCCCTACAGATACCCTGAGGGTAGGCTGCGTGACCCCTTAGAGGAATTTGTTACGTTTAAGGTTTTTTTCCTGTTTAATGTACAGAAGGCTTAATTACAACACAATCAAAAGAAAATCTTGTAACACACTTTGTATACTTTTAAGGTTTCTGCTTGCTGACAGTGAATGAATATAACCCCTTCATGGGTTAAAAGACACAAATCTTAGAATGGCAAAATGATGTAAAAATATATATTAGAAGGTTGCACAACTTTCTCATCACAAGAGATTAAAGGGGTTGTCCCACTACAAGGATTGCTTTTTATGTTAAAGATCTTGCAAAAACGAGTCACTTTGTAATATGTGTCCATTAACAGTGTCCTACCTATTCCTAGATATCCCCTCTTGTATGGGCTGTATCAGCTTCTCAGGTCGCTATAGCTACAGACCTGTTTGATTTATCCTCTATAGGCTACCAATATAGCTACAGACCTAGTATCCTCAACAGCTCATCACTGCAGACCAGTAGTAGCCAGTAGAAGCTAGTAAACAAGCCCCTAAATTGAACAACGAAACCGAGAAAACAGCACTGAGGTAAGATGAATCCATATTGTGACAACCCCTTTAAGCTTTCCTTCCATTAAACTGGAAGACTTATTTAACATACAGACGGCCAGACAGGCGGTTGCTTGCAGTATAAAGATTAGGAAGACAGAAGACAATTAGTAATAAAGGTCTAAATATTGCGACTACTCCTGCATTTCAATAGGATAAAACCCTTGATAACAATAGCTGCAAATGGAACTTGAGCTTTGTAAATTACAAACAGAAAATGGTTAATGATGAGATTAGGGAACACCTGCTCAGAAAGACAACGCGCCTCATTACTGAAAACTGCCCAAGTGCAGGACTGTCCTTGTTGCCCATAGCAACCAGAGCACAGCTTTCAGTTTTTAAATTGCTCCAGGAAAATGAAAGCTGTGTGGTGATTGGTTGCTATGGGCAACAAGGACAGTCTTGCACTTGGGCAGTTTTCAGAACTGAGGCCCAATGACTATTGCTGTAGTATCAGGGTCCGTCCACACGGCAAAGTTTTTGTTCGGATTTTCAGACGGTTTTCGGATTTGAAAATCTGTCTGTAAACCGACTATCATCCATCCACATAGACTTTAATGGAAAATCTGTTCATCAATCCCCACTGCACGGATTTTCCGCCGGACGGCTTTTTACACTGCCGGCGTAACGAAAAACGTAGGACATGTTCATTCTCCGCCCGGTTTTCAGGCAGAACATGAACATGTGGGTGCGAAAGGGGACGGCTTGAATCCATAGACAAAAGACGCCCCTGAGTGAACGAACAAAAAAAAAAAAAAGGACTAAATACCGGTCGGGAAATCCGACTGGTATTTAGTCTTTGCCGTGTAAACGCAGCCTAATTGATTACTTACTTGAAACACCTTTCTGAACAATTTAGACAACTGAAAGCAGCTTGCTGGTAATAAAGGCAGTTTAATTAGTTAAAACTGCACCAAAACTGCGCTGTGTGAAAGCACCCTTAGGCCATGTTCACACAGCTTATTTTGCAGCGTATTTGCGCGTGCATTTTGCCGCACATTGCGTTTTATACGTGGCGAAATGCGTGCTGCAATTATGGCAATTCATAGCTCTCATAGAGAGCTATGAATTACGCGTCGTCTCCCCCGGCGTGCAATACTATCGTATCTTACATCTGGGGAGAGAACTGACATGTCAATTGTTCGCGGCGCTTACGCGCCGCTAACAATGCGTGTGTGTGGGCCGCCCCATGCTTTGGGAGTACACGCTGATCAGCGCATGCTTCTAAAACACCCGGCGTATTGCGGCGCGTACAGTACATGCCCCAAAACACCATATGAACATAGCCTTAGGGTATGTCCACACAGCTGATTTGGACGCTGAATTTTCAACGTCCAAATCAGCCTCAAAGCCTCGTCTGAGCAACACCTCAAATGTACCTTTTCAAACGAGGCTTTGGATGAAGTTTTCCAACCATTTTCTTTCTGAAACACCCATACAAAATCGATAGCCAGAGCAAAAACAGCGCCAAAAAACAAGCCAACGTTTTGAAGCTCTCCATTGATTACTATAGAGATTTTCAGAGTTGAAAAAGCTTCAAGAATTGACATGACACTTCTGTTTTACATAGGAATCGATGACAATGAACTGGGGGCATTTTGGAGGCTTTTTTTTAATGTGGTTTTGGGCGAGTAAACGCTCCGAAAACATTGCCAAAAACAGCCGTTTGAACTTACCCTTACATAAACCACTCTGTCTCCTGTTAGGCCGTGTTCACACGGCTTATTCCAGACGGAATTGCGAGCCGGATTGCGCTCGCAATTGCGTCTTGAATAAGGGCGGGTGCGGGGCGCGGCCCGCCGGCCCCATAGACTTCCATTATCCACGGCGCGTATTGCGCCTGGATAATGTGCATGTCAGTTTCTCCCCGCCCGGCGGATTCGCCGAGCGGGAAGGAGCAACGGAATCCACTGTTCTCTATGAGAGCAGTGGATTACCGTAAATTACTCCGACGGATTGGAGCCGTACTGCACGCAAATCTGGGCCGGAGTAAAAGGGGCCCCAACTCCGAAATAACCGTTGAACACGCCTTTGGGCCCCCCTTCACAGGCTTATTACAGGCGGATTTGTTTCGCCGGATGAGGGGGCAAAAACCGCCGTAATACGGGGGAGGGCGGTGGCGGGGGGGAGCGCGGGAGGCCCGCTCCCAGCCCCAAACAATCATTGTTTTACGGGGCTCCGCCCATAAATAATGTGCATGCATTTTCCCCCCCGCGGGGGGATTTTGCCCCCAGCGGGAGGGGCGACGGAATCCACTGTTCTCTAGAGAGCATGGATTACCTAATGACTCCACGGATTGGACGCCGTATTGAAGCGCAAATCCGGCGCGAATACGGCGCCAATCCGTCGGCAAATAAGCCGTGTGAACACGGCCTTACTGTGCAGGTTTCACTCAAACCCTCGCCTAAGCCTCTTCCTCTATAGGTGGCCACACTGCCTACTGCCTGTCGAACTTAAAGGGGTGCGCCCACCATCCACAGGCTATGCAATCAAAGTGTAATAGGCGAGTTTCCCAGAGGTGGAACCCGCACCTATCTCAGGGCCCTGAAAGTATCGGCTCAGAATGGAGAGCCGGTCACACTTGCACACGCAATAGAACAGAATTAAGAGTGGTGCACAAGCTTGATCAGCTATTTCTGAGCTTTCGGAGACAGGCAAGTTTCCCAGTGGTGCGACCAAGTACTGGAACAGAGAGGGTTAGTATAGGGGCAAGGATACATTTATACTGGGTGGATTTGCTGCAGATTTTTTCAAATTAAAATCTGCATTTTTTTATATATAAATCCACAATGAATGATGCAGATTTTATCACAGATTTTTCTACATGGAATTCAGTGGAAGGTTAAGTCTGCAGTATTTAGAATCCAAAAAAATTCGACTGTAAATCATCCCCACACATCAATACAAAATCCAAGATGTAGTCTACACAGCTCAGATTTTCTAAAGTCGGATTTCAAATCCGAAAATTGGTTTAAAAAAAAAAAAAAAAACAACTTAGAACATGTTCTATAAATCACCATATTTCACTTGAAAATGGCAGATTATAGTACTGTTAATTGAATGGGATGGCCACAATCTGAAAACCGCACTAAAAAAAGGGACAAGAACCGGTCAAAAAAAAAAAAAAAGATTTCAAAAACCAAGTGTAAAATTCTGATTAGAATCTGACAAGTTTTTTTTTTTTTTTAAATTATTAAAGAAAAAGTTTATTAGCAAATTAAAAAGTCAATACAAAATATAGCAATACAATAACTATCGTGATAATACTTTACATCTCTATTAAATAAAACATAACAATCCAATAACATTTCATATAGTATCTACAACATAGTAGTTCGTGTAATGCTCCTCAAATAAAATGATATTGCTAAAATATCTTGTTGGGTTTTATTGCCGCGCTGAAGTGAGAATCTGACAAGTATTTTATTCTGTGTCGTGTGGATGTAGCCCAGGGCTACGTCCACACGAAAAGTAAAATTTACTGGTTGGATTCTGCTGTTGAAAACCATGTTGGAGTATTTTACATGCTTGTTACACGTGGATTTAAGGTTGCTTTTTTACTCGTGGTTTACAGTCAGAAATGAGTCTCATTCATTTCTATGTTTACAGTGTGTTTTACACAAGGTTTTTAGCCATACACATTGGCATCATTCATATATTTCCAAGCATTTTCAGACCAAGAATAAACATTTTCCAAGTTTGTTTTTTTTTATGGCGCAAAGCCAACTGCTGAAAATGCTAATTTTCTATTGATGTCCATAGGGATGGCTTACTTATGGTTTTAGATGAATAGTTCATGTCGGAATCTGCCTGGACTCAGACTTGAAATACTCAGCATTTGGACATAGCCTTACAATAGATTTTAGTGCAGATTTTACCTTTCTCGCATTGAGGTCAATGTAGCAAAATCCATGATATAATACGCAGTGAAATCTACAAATTCTTGTGTGTGGATTTACAGCAAAAAAAAAGTTCAATTTTTTTTTCTGCAGAAAACTGACAGCAGATCTGCCACGTCTGAATGCATCCTGAAAATCAGTAAGAGACTGGGGATGTTCTACTACTGCCAAAAAATTAGTGTCCGAGTGATGACTAACGAGTATATGGCTAATATTTAGATGAACGGAGGTCACATTGATGTTGGTGGATGGGCTCTTGCAGTTTCGATCAAAAATGTGCGTTAAACACCTCAAATTTTAAATGTATCTAAAAAGTAGCAGAAATTAATTTTTTTGACGTTTGTAGAGTGCTGCTGATATTTTGCTGTGCTTGCATTGCTTTGCAACAGCTGCATAATTTTCTTTAAAACTGTGATCAAATTTTATTATTGGATTTGAGGTGTATATAGCAGAAAAAAGATTTTATAAAGTACATATCGCACAGCTCACAATCTGCATCAGTCAAGGCTGGGACGGAAAGTTTTTCTGGAAATTAAACAAATTAAACGCCAATTTTCTGACAGCTTCATTAACATTGCTCTCAGTGGAAGCCAGATACTTCCCAGTCATACAGAAGATAATAAAAGGCAGGCAAGTAGCTGACATAAGCCATTAGGCACTTCTTATGGAGAATCCCTATGTAATGACCGTACAGCTCTTCCATATGTACTCCTTTATATACCACAGCGCACATTCATACATTCATATTGAGCCCTCTCACTAATGCTCTCAAACTAAATGTCATATTAACCCATTTGTAGATTTAATTTTTTTTTTTATTTTTATTTTTTTGAGTGTGGGAGAGGGTGAATGCAGGGTACCCAGATGAAACCCATGTAAACCCACAGGGAGGATATACTTGCAGATATTGTCTTTGGTGGGACTTGAACCCAAAACCACAGTGCCGCGAGGCAATGGTGCTCACCACGGAGCCATCGCGCTGCCCAAAAGACTTGCATAGTCCTCAGAGCTTACACTGCAGATGGATCCAGTGGACATTAGCAGGATCACTTGTCAGACGCCACTACAGGCAGGCCCCGGGTTACGAACGAGATAGGGACTATAGGTTTGTTCTTAAGATGAATTTGTATGCAAGTCGGAACATGTATATTTATTAAATGTAATTCCAGCACAACATTTGTTTTGCTGTGTCCCTGTTAAGAAGATTTCACCTAATGTACTGCTGTGGCATGCTGGAACTTGTAGTTCCATGTTCCACCGCAGATAGTAGCTGTGGAACGACAAGTGCCAGCATGCCCCATTAGTCTCCGTTTGTAACTAGGGGACAGATGCAAGTCGGAATGGTGTAAATCGGGGACTGACTGTATTATAGGACTCTGAGGTGGATTAACGGTGACCTGATCACTACTGGTCCCGATATCTACGGATGAAAAGTTCCGTCAAATTAAATAGGAAGAAACAGGAGTCTAATCCTACGTCTACACAGCATTACATTTTGGACAGTTTTTCAGCAGATTCAGTATTTTTAATCCGCTGAAAAAACGAACGTACCCTGCGCAGTGTAGACTTCAATAGAAAATCCGTGCTATAGTCTATACCGCACAGAAGTTTAATGGAGGTTTTCCTAAAACGAAAACTGACCACCGGAATGTAGAAGATGGTCTCTGATCCGTGGGACTGGCATCTGATTCCTGCAGTCCTAATGTAATTTGCCCCCCCCCCCCCCTCCTCCCCCAATAAAAAAAAAAACGAAAAAAAAAAAAACAAAACACCGGTGCGCCTCAGTTCGGCAATTTTAAGAGGTCGTCGGACCTTGGCCAGCATTTTCAAATTGCTGTGTAGACCTAGCCTAAGCCACAAAGCTTTTCAAAGAGCTGCTATTATCATACATAAATGTAGAAAGGAATCCAAAACGCTTTAGAATGAACATAAAATGTAGAGGATATGTACTTCCCTTTGATGCTAGCCGGCCCCATACTGCAACCAAAACCGTGAGAAAAGTACAACGTGCTGCTCTTCAGCTTTCCCAGGAGCTCAGCTACTTCCCCTCCGCACTAGACTCAGATCAGATGGGTCTCTGGCAGTCAGGTAAGTGATTGCACCAGGATCCCCTCAGTTATGGGCTATGTATTTTAGCCCACCGCTCACTGAAGGCCCACCCATAGCCAATCTCCAGCACTTTGTATCAGTGCTAGATGCCAGTGTATAAATGTATATTTTACACGTGCATTTACTTTTAACAGGGCTGTGGAGTCGGAGTCGTCATAAAAGGGACCGACTCCCAAAATATATAAGTTGGTCCAGTTAGTTCGATGCAGTGCAAAGAGCAAGAGGAATTGGGTCCGGCCAGTGCTACTGCTCCCTTATCTTCAGCCGCATCACATGAGGAGTGTAATTGATGACATGGAGCAGGCAAAGCGCTGCCCCAGGGAAAAGATTCTGCTCCCAGGGCAAACATCAGCAAAATTTTTCCCCTGCTTTCAAAGAAGTAGAAGAGTTCAACCATCCATCAAAACGGACTGTGGCTGAGGCAATTCCTTTATACCCTGATATTGTTAGAGATGTTGCCTCTATGGTTACCGCTTTGCCCCCAACCCAAGTTAGTGTAGAGAGGCCGTTCTCTAGCCTGGAAATAATGAGATCAGATGTGAGATCATGTATGCAGGATCTGATGAAGGCAATACTATTTCTCAGAACAAATTCAAAAAACTCCACTAATGTTCCTGCAGTGTTTTGCATATTTCCATTTTTTTGTGTTCTAAAGTCCTATCCAATAAATATATTTTACACTGACAAGCAAAATGGTAACAATGTTTTGAACTTGTGACTTTCAGGCTCCATATCTCTCCATCCACTACAGCTTTGTACATGAGGCTACTGTAATTTTATTTACAGTCATTTTACCTATCTTATACATAAATTTGACTTGCAAGTATTTAGCATCTGCTTAGTTCTGCAGATTCTTTCCTGTAACTGCATTGTTACTGTTTTGCTCCTAAAAATCAAAAAGTAAATTTTTATTATTTTGTTAGCATTTGGGAAATCCCCCTTTGGTTTTCAATACTGCCTGAATCCTTCTAGGCTCTGAATCGGATTCAAGCAGGTCTTGACCAAAATCCGATCCCAGGTCTCTTCCACACATTTCTACTGTTGATGCAGACTGGATTTGGATACAAATACAGCTTTTTCTTCACCTCTACCCACAAGTGTTCAAAAGATCAAAACATTGTTACCCTTTTGCTTGTCAGTGTCTGTTCTACCTAAATAGCTTGATTATTGTATCATAAGGTGATAAACAGCCCGATGTTACCATTTTACTACAGTAAAGTTATCACTTAAACATGCGCCATGTATGAGGGAGTCGGAGGTTTGGGAAATTGAGAAGTCCGAGTTTTGGCTTGCTGACTCCACAGCCCTGTTTACTTACACTACAAACTCCTGTATCTCTACACAGGTTTGCATTCCTCTAGTCAATACAAATGATAGACAACACAGTTCTCCGAGGATTAGCTCTATGGTTATAAATATTTTGAATGTCACAAATGACGGATAGGAGGGAGTAAAGCGGTCAATAAAATACAGAGCGTGTCAAGTAGTTAAACAAAAACAGGCCTCATTTGGGCATTCATTTCCCTGTGATGTTTTCTGTTCTGTCGTGTGCTTACCTGTATGTAGCCTCCCTTCTCTATAGCGGAGCAGAAGCATTTCCCATTTGAAAGCCGTTTCTCTCCCTTTTAAAACTACATGCCTAAAGGATCATTTGCTGTGCTTGGTCTCTATTCCTCCTTCACATCAGTCTCGGTACACATCCCCTTTAGCTCATCTTTGGAGGTAGGATCAAAGGCGAGTGACTTCAAAGGGTATCCTAAAAAATGTCAAATCCTTTTGGTCATCCGATTTCCCGGGCTCAACACAGAGCTGTTTTTAGAGGAGACTAGGGGTCATTTACACGGCACGGTACAAATACCGGCCGGTTTATCGTGCCGTGCACACGGCCGCCGGGGGACGGCTTTTCTCAGCGATTAGCGGCGAAAAGTCCTCCCCATCCCATAGACACGTTCATATTCCGTCTTAACAACGGTCGGAAGAATGAACATGGTCTACGTTTTTCAGGCCGCTAGTGGTCTGAAAAACCGCCGGGCAGAAAACCCGTGCTGTAGGGACTGCTGCGCGGGTTTTCCATAGAAGCCAGTTTTAAAAGTTTTCACCCATTTTGCAGACTGTTTTCAAAAGCGAAAGCCACCTGAAAAACCAGGTAAAAACCTGTGCCGTGGGGACAAGACCTTAAAGAGCTACTAAGTATAGTACAAAAGTGCCAAACTTTGTGAGATTTAGAAATGTATTTTCCACTGGATAATCTTCTTACCTGACAAAGCTTATAAGGCCATGTTCACACAGCTTAAAATGGGCCGTATTTCGGTCCGTAATTACGCGCTGAAGTGCGCAAATTACGGGCTGAAAACGGCCCATTCATTACGGTAATCCACAGTTCTCATAGAGAACTATGGATTACGTCTCCTCTCCCTGCTCGGCGAATCCGCCGGGCGGGGAGATAATTGACATGTGAATTATCCCGGCGGCGTATACGCGCCACTGGTAATGAAAGTCTATGGGCCGGTGAAGTGCTGCCCCCCCCCCCCACTCCGGCCACACAGCGTAATTGCGGGGCGTAATTACGTCCCGCAGTTAAGCCGTGTGAACATAGCCTAAGGGTTTTCTCAACACAATGATTAGATTTTAACATGTAGGGAGAGGTAAATTAAGAATATTACCAAATACATTGCTGCTCTGATTGTGTTCCCTGTCGGCAGTGACACAAAAAGACGTCGCTGACTACAGAAGGTGTTTGCGGCTCCCAGTGCCACAACTGTGCTAGGACCAGGGCTGCAGTTAACAGCTCCATTCCTAAAGCCGCCTCTGAACTACGAGGACCGAAGGAGCCGCCAATCCCCGCCGTTTAACCCTTTGACTACCACGGCTGAGACCACTGCATGATGAAATGGGATTTTCCTGCTCCATCGGGTCACCGGGACTCCCAGTGCCTGATAGAGCCTGGGGAATGTCTGTACAGTCAGTGCTGGGGACCTAGAGTATTGTACGATAATTAGCCCTTAACGCAGTGGTCTGCAAAGTGTGGCTCTCCAGTTGTTGGGAAACTAACTCCCATCATGCCCACTGATATAAATTATATAAATGCATGGTGGGACTTGTAGTTTCCCAACTGTTGGAGAGCCGCACTTTGCAGACCAAAGCCTTAAAAGGGGTTGTCTCACTACAAGGATTGCTTTTTATGTTAAAGATCTTGCGAAAACAAGTCACTTTGCAATATAGGTCCATTAACAGTGTCCTACCTATTCCTAGATATCCCCTCTTGTATGGGCTGCATCAGCTCCTCAGGTCACTATAGCTACAGACCTGTTTGCTCTATCCTGATAGGCTGCCAGCACTGGTTGCTATAGCTACAGACCTGGCTTCTACTGCAGCCCAGTGGAAGCCAGTAAACATGCCCCTGAATTCAAAGGGAAACCAAGAAAACAGGACTGAGGTAAGATAAATCAATGTAGTGAGACAACCCCTTTAACAGGGTTTAAAAACTAAATTATTTTTTTTTTTAAAGTGTAATTTTTTTTTGAATTAAAACATTATTGTGCACACATTACACACAAAAAAACAACACGTTTGGAACCACACATAACTTCCTGTGAAAAAGTGGTTTTGCCCCCATTGAATTTTCAGTCATTGGCATCGATAGCGTTCTACTTTTTTACATAACGAGCCACAGATATACCATCACCAAAAGACCAGGAAGCAGATAAATGATCAATGGAAAGGTCATCCAGACCAACAACCTTCATCAGACAGGGTTATACAATGATCACCTGAAATCACCAGTATGTGCCAGCTCCACTTTCACTAGAGAAACACCACCTGCTACAGTTGGCTGCAAAGCCCACAGCCTGGAAAGCGGTCCTCCAGTAAGTAAACCACAGGCAGAGTCGTTATCTGGTCACTACAAGCAGGTTTAGGTTTTCATAGCAGGTGAAAGGAGTTTTGCAATAAATTCTTTTTTTAACATCTAGATGATCAAAATATTTTAAACAAGTATTTGGGAGAAAATGTAACGTCTATTGCACAATCTATCCTGTCAGTCCATCAGCCCCATAGCTCTAGCGGGTGATAGGGGCAGACAGTTTAGCCACATCAGTTCAATCCTGTATCCCACTCTTATGTACCTAAAGCTAGTTTCTGTGAGGAGCGAAAAAGATGGCAATTTAGTGATTATGTGCCAGCTCCTCTTGGCTTGTCACAGAAGTTAAAGGGATGGTCTCACCCGACGTGTCACAGAGCTACAGTTTATACATCCTGTCGCTTCCTGCTTAGGCGGAGGGTGGTTCTATAGTAGCGATTAGCATATCAGCTCTGTATTCATAGCTCTTCTAATTGCAATTAAATGAGAGAAGGAGATCATCTATAGAGCTTCAGGGCTCAACGTAAACAAGTAATTATTCTCCTTTGCTAGAGATGACACACACTGTTCTCAAGGCGACATCAGACCTGCGGGGACATCACCCCGTACTCTCAGATAAGACAAAGAGCACAGACAGAAGGGGAGAACAGGATGGTAACCTAGAGAAACCGGTGTGCACTCAGAAGATAAAATCTCTTATTTCCTCAACAAAAGGAAAATAAAGCAATATTACAAAAAAAAAAAAAAAAAGTCTTCATTACCGTTTCCTACATGTTAAAAGCTAATTTTTGTAGCAAGGCAACCCCTTTAAGGAATTGCCACTGCTCCTTTTCTTCCCAGACAAGCAAAGAAGAAACTAAAGACAATTACAGGTAACAAGAAATGCAGGCATTAGCATGTAAACATCTCAGGGAAATGAATGGAGACTCAGGCAAATCATTTAAGAATGGTTTCTTTTCTTTTGGTTCCTCAGACAATATTTTAAACATATTTGCACCTTTCTTGTTGTGTCTTATGCTTGGCAATCATATCTAAATTCAGCTAAAAAAAAAAAAAAAAAAAGTTTTTTGTTATTAGGATCCACTTATACTGGCCCATTATGCTTACAATTGGTTTCTAAACAGAGACATAATTTTACTGTTAATGCATGAAAAGATTAATTTAATTTTTTGGGCGTATTGTTTTCAAATGGAGAAGGCATAAAAGACAACTAGATACACTAAGTATTGCCAGAACTACATGTACATTAGTACTGCTGAGCACAAGAGCAGTCACTAAAAAACGACGCTCCTCCCAGTTCAATGTAAACATGGCTTTGCTTGACCAAGCAGACAGACTGAAGCCTCTTCAAGTGTATTAGGGTCTAGTCACATTGGCATAAATTCTAAATACTAGTTTATCACTGTGGCTGAGCTCCAGACATGCAGTAGTGAGATGGGAGAAAGTTCCACAAAGTCAACTATCACTGCAGCCTCCACCAGTCGGGGCTTTATGGCAGATGGAAGCCTCTCCTCAGTGCAAGACGTATGAAGAACATGAAGGATCACAGACTATGAGAAATAACATTCTCTGGTCTGAGGAGACGAAGATTGAACTTTTTGGTGTTAATTGTAAGCGGTGGAGAAAACCAGGCCCTGCTCATCACCTGCCCAATACAATTCCAACAGTGACACATGGTGGTGGCAGCATCATGCTATGGGGGTAGGGACAGGACGACTGGTTGCAATTGAAGGAAAGATGAATGCGGCCAAGTACAGAGATATTCTGGATGAAAACCTCCTCCAACACTCTGGACCTCAGACTGGGCCGAAGGTTCATCTTCCAACAAGACAATGACCCTAAGCACATGGATAAAATAACAAAGCAGTGGCTTCAGAACAACTCTGTGACCATTCCTGACTGGCCCAGCCAGAGCCCTGACCTAAACCCAATTGAGAGTCTCTGGAGAGACTTGGCTGTCCACCAACGTTCACCATCCAACCTGAGGGAACTGGTCTGCAAGGAAGAATGGCCGAGGATCTCCAAATCCAGGTGTGAAGAACTTGTTGCATCATTCCCAAGACGACTCATGGCTGTACTAGCTCAAAGGGTGCTTCTACTCAATACTGAGCAAAGGGTCTGAATACTTATGACCATGTGATATTTCAGTTTTTATTGTTTAATAAATTAGCAAAAATATCTACACTTATTTTTTTCTTTCACGCTGGGGGAGGGGAGGGTGCAGAGTGTACATTAATCAGCTTTTTGGATCTTACCAAATGGCTGCAATGAAAGAAAGAGTGAAAAATGTAAAGGGGTCTGAATACTTTCCATATCCACTGTAGCATAAATTCCTTCACTCAGTCAAAAAGACTTGCTGCCATTTCACAGGCAGCTACAGCCAATTAGGTATTTTATGGAACTTACTACTAAAGAAGGCCATTACTGTCACACAATACACATAATAGTAACATTCAGCTGCAATCACTGTACTAAATAATATTGCATGAACAGATATTTAATATGAAGAATTTCTGCATGTAACATTGCTTCTCATACCCAAAATGTGCAGCTGACACACCAAGTCCACTCCTTGGCTGCAGGTCATGTATCCTGTAGTAATAACCACATACAAGGGCCACGATGGAGCTTTAATATTTGGTCAAAAGGGAACAGAAGAGACAAAAACAGTTTTCTCCCCACCACTGATATGGATAACCCCTTTTATATATCCCAATGTATATATGGTGCCTGTCCATTAAAGGGGTTTTGCCAGGAGGTGCCTTATCTGCTAAGAAGCTAATGTAAACAAGCCATAGTGAGCTAAGAGAGAGAGACACAGCCAGAGCACAGAGCCATGCATAAGGGATCGTGTGAAATGTTCACTCAAATAATCAAACTACAACTAGTGGATTCTGTATACAAACGACAACACCTTTCTCCACAGCCTATTGAAAGCTTCTTCATGTTCTCGGTCATCAGATAAAGCAGGGATCTACTCAGATAATCAAACTACAACTAGTGGATTCTGTATACAAACGACAACACCTTTCTCCACAGCCTCTTGAAAGCTCCTTCATGTTCTCGGTCATCAGATAAAGCAGGGATCTACTCAGATAATCACACTACAACTAGTGGATTCTGTATACAAAACACAACATATTTCTACCCGGTGCCTTGAAAGCTTCTGCAGCTCAGTCTCATCAGATAAGAAGTGTTCTCTGTGCAAGCCCGGCCAGCAGCTCTCGTCAGGTCGTATCTAATAGAAGCTTTGAAGTAACTAAGGGCAGGTAAGGCAACCTTTAGCTCTCTCAGGCTGCAATTTTTGTAATCACATATATTTGGAAAAGTGATTAAATACCCATTTTAGAGGATCCCACGTCAACATTACATCGTGGGAAAACCCCTTTAAGGAAGCATTTCAGGAACCAAGGTTTAGAAGTCCCATATCTTTTGATTGGTCATAAATGTCTAGTGTATGAGGGCACTTTACTCCAGCTCAGCAAGCAAGCTGGAGAGCCAACTGTGTGCAGCTCTTTTCATAAAATGTAGTCACCTGAAAGAAGCAACGTGTCACTTTTTTACGGGCACACAGTACGTGCCAGAGAATACGCAGGTTTAACATAGCACTCAATAAGTATTTGCAGGGCATATTTCAGGCGCATTGTGGCACAATTACACGCCCAATTAAGCCCCAAAAATATGTTGTGGGAACATATCCTTAAAAGGTACCTGTTCTTACAGGGAACTCTTTAGCATAAGTGGTCATGTGTGAATACATGAGTAGCAGCACTACTTTTGGTTATTAACTAGTTTGTATGCATCATTTTTCCCCAGTTTTTCCCTCCACAGGCTCCATCTCTAATTTTCAGTTGTCCCTGAGCTAGTAGGTGGAGACTATCTGTTATGAATCTGTCAGCTGGGAGGTACCAATTGGTTGCATGTCTCTACACACTCCGACATTATCCAATCAGTGCTGACAGATACAGTAACCAAATAACCACGACCAGGCCAACTCCACTGGACGAGATCCTCAGTAAGAACATGTGACGGTTTTATTCGTTGGTCTCTTTTAGGAGGTCCACTATTCCAACGTCCTCCTCAGGCAATCCCCAACAGACTGGAATTTCTGCAAGTATGCAAGATTGAAGGACAGAATGCAGACCATCTGCAGTTTATAAAGACACGAATATCAATCTTTATTCTATTTTACAGTGAATGATGAGTTTCGAGAAAGAGGAGGGCCATAAAAAAGAGAATTACAAAGGGTCTCCTGTTTAGCTTGCACTACTTATTTATGCAAACTTGGTTGAAAGGTTAGTATCGGAGGCAAATCCTGCAAGAATAGCAGCCCTCAAGCAAATCCATACCGTCATGTCCCACTACATACAATATAAACATTTATATATACACATACATATACACACACACTTGGACTGATCTCTATAACCCTGGAGGAAATATTGCTGTTGGCTAAGGCCATGTTCACACGGCTTAAAATGGGCCGTATTTCGGTCCATGATTACTCGCCGGAGTGCGCAAATTACGGCTGGAATACGTCCCAGTCATTCCGGTAATCCACAGTTCTCATAGAGAACTATGGATTACGTCTCCTCTCCCTGCTCGCACAATACGCCGCGGGGGGAGAAAAGTGACATGTCATTTACTAGCAGTGTATACGCGCCGCTGGTAATGAAAGTCTATGGGCCGGTGAGGTGCCGGCCCCCCGCTCCCTCCCCGCCCCTGGCCACACGACGTAATTGCGGGGCGTAATTACGCCCTACAAATAAGCCGTGTGAACATAGCCTAAGTGACCTGCACTAATTATTATTCTCAGTTATATCTTGTTAAATAATAAGTCAAGAGAAACCTTATCCATTACAATGACTGGTGAAGGTGTTGGCATCCAGGCCATCTTCTGCCTCTGACAAAACAGAAGATAGAAAAACATGCTCAATAAAGCTCACATACCATTAAAGGGGTGTTCTCACCATGCTGTTTTACGGAGCCTGCTTTTCACAGCCAGCTTCGGGCTCCCACTTCCTGTTCAGGCTGTGGGCGGTTCTACAGCAGCGATTGACACTTTAATTAAAGAGAACCTGTCGCATAAGCTAATGTCAGACCTGCTGTTTCCAGCGCTGTGTCCCTTATTCTGTAAGATTCTGGAGTTTTAGAGTATTTAATGCTCAAATCTGCAGTTTTCAGCCATAAAAGAGCCATGGAGAGTCCATTTAATTGACCCACCCATCTGAGGCTAGCCTCGCCCACCTCATAACCGATTAACCTATTACTTTGAATAGGTAGAAACATGTGAATAACTGTCAAGGGGGCAGGGCTAGCCTTGAGTGGGTGGGGCTAACACCTCATGAATAAACTGGACTCTTTTCTGGCTGAGAACTGCCAGATTTGAGCATTAAAAACTCTGAAACTAAAGCATCTTAAATCATAATGGACACAGCGCTGGAAACATCAATTCTGTAACTAGCTTTTGCTTTCCTAATCAAGGGGGGGCATAATCTATGTGACAGGTTTCCTTTAAGCCATTGCTACTGAGCCTGTTAGAGGGACACTCATGATAGAGGGGTTTAAACAGCAAGGCAGAAGGATACAAAGGTCTAAAGGGTAAAAGTTTGTCAGTAAACAAGCTTTTGTGTTTCTGATCAGACACAGCAAGGAGTGACATCACCATCCTGGTCACGGCTAGAGCAGAGAGGAGGAGGTCTGTAACCTAGGAAACCTTCTGTAAAGAAGCAGGAGATAACTGCCCTAACATGAAGCAAAATTAGAACAGCAATGTATTTGGAAGTCTTTATTAACCATTGCCTCCCTGTTTAAAAGCTAATCAATGGGGTGATAACACCCCTTTAAAAAGGCCAATTTAACAGGATTTCAAAAACAATTGAAAAAAGAACTGAAAGCTCATATTTTGCATCCAAAACATGAACACTTCTGTACATTTATCATGTGTCGGAGATTTGTGGACAAATAATGTGACTGCCCAAAGCAATGAAAGTCTTTAGAAAATCAGACGACCATTTACAAGGCAAAAATCTCAGCTTGTTTTCTTCAGAGCCACTATAACCAAAAGAGAGAAGGTTGGAAGCAGAAATGTGATGATAATTCCTACATGACAACACGGGACCATATACATTTAATACAGAACCCGAAGATCTCTAAAGTGTTAAAGTTCCTGGTAACCCTGAACATCTGCATTATTCAGAATGTACAAATCACATTTAGCCCCCTCTTCAAGGCTAATGAGTCCCCCGGGGCGAGTGCAGAATAGACTTCAGTCTGTGGCTGTGAAATGCTGGACTCCCTGCAGGTTCCCATTGTTCCACATTGGAGCAGGCCATCACCAGTCTCATGATTTTTCTTTATTTAAAGCAGACACTGGGTAATTGGGCTAATGATGGCTGTGTACACAGTAATTCCTATCTGCATGGACATTCAATAAGATGAAGTCATACAACTGCCTATGCAGACTGATCAACCAACGCTTCATATGTCACCCTTTGGGCCTGTAGCAGCTAACAAACAAAATACATTTGCTTTAGTTACACAAAGAAGCCCCAATCATTACATTGTCAAAAGAAAACAGCTCTTACATCCAGTAAAAAATAAAGATACTCCTGGTTTATTAGAAATTATTCAAGATATCTCAGACATGAGATTAGAAAATACAAATGAAGCACATGACCATTCAACACTTACACGTTTCAGACCACAGCAGTGATTATGGAGCTCGGCTCCTCTTCTCGATCACATAACCCTATATATCAGAGCTCAGCTTCTCTTCTCTATCATATAACCCTATATATCACAGAGCTCAGCTTCTCTTCTCTATAAATAACCCTATATATCACAGAGCTCAGCTTCTCTTCTCGATCACATAACTTTTATATCACAAGCTAGTTCTTCCCTTATCATTACGTAACCCCTATATATCACAGAGCTCAGCTTCCTTTATCAATCACATACCCCTATAGATCAGGCCAGCTTCTCTTTCTATCAATAACCCTATATATCCAGAGCTCAGCCTCTCTCCTCTATCAAATAACCCTTAATATCCAGAGCTCAAGTTTCTCTCCTCTATCATATAACCCTAAAATATCACAGAGCTCGCTTCCCCCTCATCCCTTCCCCTTTCTCCCCTTTATCAAATAACCTTAATATATCACTGAGCTTCATTCTCTCCTATCACATAACCATATATGTCACAGAGTTTCACCCTTCTCCTCTTCTATCATATAACCCTATATATCACAGAGCTCAGCTTCTCTTCTCGATCATATAACCCTATATATCACAGAGCTCCGTTTCTCCCCCTTTACCACATCCTGCCCTCAGATAGGGCAACATAAACCCCCTGACCGGTTCCCTTTATAAGACCCTGACACTCCTGTGCCACAGACCATGGGCAATATTACCACAGCAAAGATGTGCTATGCCAGTCACACACCGTATATTCCAACACCACCGAAGTGGTCATTTAAATGGCTAATGGCGTGTCATCTAGTACTGCATTATCTGCACTGTCTTCACTGGCAATTAGAGGAGCCGCACAGAAGCTTAATAAAAGCAGTCAAGACAGGGGTCAGCCAGGGCAGCAGAGGTGATTAACAGCCATGATCTGGGTATTAGTGAACAGATGGATAAGAAGACACTAAGGGGCGACAGTCCCAAAACCACCAACGCAGTTTTTGTTCTTTTTTTGGGCAAACCCATTTTTTAAAAGATATATTTTTGTTGTAAAGGACTGTTGTACACCAAAACTGGCGCATTATACCCCGGGCACACATTTGTAATGGCCTGGGGTGCACCCTGGCCCCCGTCACAAAAGGGCCCCTAGACGCCTTAATATGTTAGCGCCCCCGTCAGGAAAGAGCCCGATAGCCATACCATATACTACCAAGATATGCTATGTGCCGTAGTTGAGAAAGGGCCCCTTTTTTTGATGCAATGCCCCATTTTGGGCCATAAAGTTTTCTATGCAAGGATACCTGAGCAATTTTTTAGAAAGTATTGGACTTTCAGCGCACTTTAAACTGTTTTAAAATGCCCCTAAAACGGGCAAAGATACGCCCCTTTTTGGCATGTCCCCTAGGAGGTTTTTTTCTGTTTTTTTTAGCCCGTTGTGCCCAAACGTGGATACCTGTAGGCCAGTGCTTGCCATGCTGCTCCGTTTTTCACAGCTTCTTCCAGTTGCTCGATGTTCATTCCTGTGTCATTCTTGATGGTGTCCGTCCAACAGGACTCTCATCTCCCCCGTTTCCTTTTACCGCTAACCATGGAGTAGTGTCCCCTTTCCTAGTGAATCTGTCCTCACCACAAGACCAAAAAAAAGAGCAGAATCGACAACGTATATTTATACGATAAAAATATTTTTGACCCTCGCAGTCCATGGGAGTCATAGAGGTCTTCTCCAAAACCACAGCTCCAAAGAAAAAACTTCTTCTGTCTGCTTTCGGAAGAATCCAAGTCTCAGCGCCATATGTTGCGATGAGGAACAATATAGATAGAAACGGTTTAGTGTGACCGAGACACCCCTGCATTTGCTTATTTGGTGCATGCTCTCCACGGCTGCACATCCCAGGGCAAATCAATGCTCAGGAGGGATGTTCAGCACACCATAAAATGTTCATGAGTGTCAGGGCATGATGGAAAATACAAGAGAAGAACTAAATTTACCTGCTGGACACTGGTTCCATCACCGCGGCCGTGGTGCCGATTCCGGCAGTAGATCTGAACGTTAAAACGTGACTGCTGGGGCCTGTGATCGGCTGCACTTGTGGTGATCGATGAATGTTCACAGCTACAGCCGGGATATAGTCAGGACGGCCACAGTGATGGAATAGCAGCATCTAGGATGCAAGTATAAGCCTATGTTCACACGGCTTATTCTGGAACGTATTTCAGCCTGTAATTCGCATCATACTGCGTGAATTACGGCTGGAATCCGTCCCAGTCATTACGGTAATCCACAGTTCTCATAGAAGCTATGGATATAGCAGCTCCCACCTACCCTCCCTGCTCAGGACAATACAGCGAGCGTGGAGAGAGTGACATGTCAATTATTCCACGCCTTATACGTTGTCGTAGAGTAATGCATGTCTTTGGGAACTCGGTCGAGCTGCCTAGCCACCCCGCGCCCCCATTCCGCAAAACGGCGTAATTGCGAGCCAAAGTACGTCCCACAATTAAGCCGTGTGAACATAGCCTAATTCTTCTCTCCTCCATCATGTCCCAACAGACTTACAAGCCATTTCTACTCTCAGAACACCCCTTTAATCTCTGCTGTAGAACCACTGCTGTGATCAATGAGGGATCTAAAAGAAGGATGCTGTGGACCACGTCTATTTCTTTCCTGAAGGAAACACAATGTACATAAAACCAGGCACATGCCTTTAAGAACTAGGAATTCAGCTACCTATGGATAACAGCTTTTCTCCGCGGCTTGCAGATCAAGCCCTCCCCCTTCGCATAGACTTGTTCATATTCCGTCCAAAAACGGGCCGAAGAATGAACATGTT
>JAODAL010001637.1:205000-222437 GCA_025379985.1 Phyllomedusa bahiana
CCCCCCCCCCCCCCCCCCCCCCCCCCCCCCCCCCCCCCCCCCCCCCCCCCCCCCCCCCCCCCCCCCCCCCCCCCCCCCCCCCCCCCCCCCCCCCCCCCCCCCCCCCCCCCCCCCCCCCCCCCCCCCCCCCCCCCCCCCCCCCACCCCCCCCCCCCCCCCCCCCCCCCCCCCCCCCCCCCCCCCCCCCCCCCCCCCCCCCCCCCCCCCCCCCCCGCCCCCCCCCCCCCCCCCCCCCCCCCCCCCCCCCCCCCCCCCCCCCCCCCCCCCCCCCCCCCCCCCCCCCCCCCCCCCCCCCCCCCCCCCACCCCCCCCCCCCCCCCCCCCCCCCCCCCCCCCCCCCCCCCCCCCCCCCCCCCCCCCCCCCCCCCCCCCCCACCCCCCCCCCCCCCCCCCCCCCCCCCCCCCCCCCCCCCCCCCCCCCCCCCCCCCCCCCCCCCCCCCCCCCCCCCCCCCCCCCCCCCCCCCCCCCCCCCCCCCCCCCCCCCCCCCCCCCCCCCCCCCCCCCCCCCCCCCCCCCCCCCCCCCCCCCCCCCCCCCCCCCCCCCCCCCCCCCCCCCCCCCCCCCCCCCCCCCCCCCCCCCCCCCCCCCCCCCCCCCCCCCCCCCCCCCCCCCCCCCCCCCCCCCCCCCCCCCCCCCCCCCCCCCCCCCCCCCCCCCCCCCCCCCCCCCCCCCCCCCCCCCCCCCCCCCCCCCCCCCCCCCCCCCCCCCCCCCCCCCCCCCCCCCCCCCCCCCCCCCCCCCCCCCCCCCCCCCCCCCCCCCCCCCCCCCCCCCCCCCCCCCCCCCCCCCCCCCCCCCCCCCCCCCCCCCCCCCCCCCCCCCCCCCCCCCCCCCCCCCCCCCCCCCCCCCCCCCCCCCCCCCCCCCCCCCCCCCCCCCCCCCCCCCCCCCCCCCCCCCCCCCCCCCCCCCCCCCCCCCCCCCCCCCCCCCCCCCCCCCCCCCCCCCCCCCCCCCCCCCCCCCCCCCCCCCCCCCCCCCCCCCCCCCCCCCCCCCCCCCCCCCCCCCCCCCCCCCCCCCCCCCCCCCCCCCCCCCCCCCCCCCCCCCCCCCCCCCCCCCCCCCCCCCCCCCCCCCCCCCCCCCCCCCCCCCCCCCCCCCCCCCCCCCCCCCCCCCCCCCCCCCCCCCCCCCCCCCCCCCCCCCCCCCCCCCCCCCCCCCCCCCCCCCCCCCCCCCCCCCCCCCCCCCCCCCCCCCCCCCCCCCCCCCCCCCCCCCCCCCCCCCCCCCCCCCCCCCCCCCCCCCCCCCCCCCCCCCCCCCCCCCCCCCCCCCCCCCCCCCCCCCCCCCCCCCCCCCCCCCCCCCCCCCCCCCCCCCCCCCCCCCCCCCCCCCCCCCCCCCCCCCCCCCCCCCCCCCCCCCCCCCCCCCCCCCCCCCCCCCCCCCCCCCCCCCCCCCCCCCCCCCCCCCCCCCCCCCCCCCCCCCCCCCCCCCCCCCCCCCCCCCCCCCCCCCCCCCCCCCCCCCCCCCCCCCCCCCCCCCCCCCCCCCCCCCCCCCCCCCCCCCCCCCCCCCCCCCCCCCCCCCCCCCCCCCCCCCCCCCCCCCCCCCCCCCCCCCCCCCCCCCCCCCCCCCCCCCCCCCCCCCCCCCCCCCCCCCCCCCCCCCCCCCCCCCCCCCCCCCCCCCCCCCCCCCCCCCCCCCCCCCCCCCCCCCCCCCCCCCCCCCCCCCCCCCCCCCCCCCCCCCCCCCCCCCCCCCCCCCCCCCCCCCCCCCCCCCCCCCCCCCCCCCCCCCCCCCCCCCCCCCCCCCCCCCCCCCCCCCCCCCCCCCCCCCCCCCCCCCCCCCCCCCCCCCCCCCCCCCCCCCCCCCCCCCCCCCCCCCCCCCCCCCCCCCCCCCCCCCCCCCCCCCCCCCCCCCCCCCCCCCCCCCCCCCCCCCCCCCCCCCCCCCCCCCCCCCCCCCCCCCCCCCCCCCCCCCCCCCCCCCCCCCCCCCCCCCCCCCCCCCCCCCCCCCCCCCCCCCCCCCCCCCCCCCCCCCCCCCCCCCCCCCCCCCCCCCCCCCCCCCCCCCCCCCCCCCCCCCCCCCCCCCCCCCCCCCCCCCCCCCCCCCCCCCCCCCCCCCCCCCCCCCCCCCCCCCCCCCCCCCCCCCCCCCCCCCCCCCCCCCCCCCCCCCCCCCCCCCCCCCCCCCCCCCCCCCCCCCCCCCCCCCCCCCCCCCCCCCCCCCCCCCCCCCCCCCCCCCCCCCCCCCCCCCCCCCCCCCCCCCCCCCCCCCCCCCCCCCCCCCCCCCCCCCCCCCCCCCCCCCCCCCCCCCCCCCCCCCCCCCCCCCCCCCCCCCCCCCCCCCCCCCCCCCCCCCCCCCCCCCCCCCCCCCCCCCCCCCCCCCCCCCCCCCCCCCCCCCCCCCCCCCCCGCCCCACCCCCCCCCCCCCCCCCCCCCCCCCCCCCCCCCCCCCCCCCCCCCCCCCCCCCCCCCCCCACCCCCCCCCCCCCCCCCCCCCCCCCCCCCCCCCCCCCCCCCCCCGACCCCCCCCCCCCCCGCCCCCCCCCCCCCCCCCCCCCCCCCCCCCCCCCCCCCCCCCCCCCCCCCCCCCCCCCCCCCCCCCCCCCCCCCCCCCCCCCCCCCCCCCCCCCCCCCCCCCCCCCCCCCAACCACCAAACTACTACCAAAACCCCAAAAACCCTCCCCAACTCCCACACCCCCCAAACTTCCCCTACCTTAACCCCGTATCCAAATCAATCCCTACGATAACTGCACCACCCCACCATGCCCCACCACACCGCCCCACGCCCACCAAGACCCTACAACCCCCCATCCAGAACACCCTAAACAACCCCCCAACTTAATAAAAGACACCGCCCAACCCTCCCACTATTTCTTGCTTATCCCTAACCCCCAACCCAAAAAATAGTCCTCAAAACCCCCCACCTAACAGTGCATTATTGACAAGAATACGGTTAAATGTTATCATGTCAATTCAAAATAAAACTATGTAAAACCCCATATTCAATCGATATTCAGAGATTACCCATAGTGTGGCACTAGTGCATTAGTTGGCTCCAACCACAAGCCCCAGAATAGGAGGAGCACCTACTCGACTCTTGGGCCACATTTCAATACACTTTTATATAGGGGCCATTTCAGTTTGCGGACACCCCCCCCCCCCCCCCAAGGGTTCCAAAACGTAATAAATACCCTAAAAAGACCCCATATTGGAAACTACACCCCTTACGAATAAATCCAGAGGTGTAATTGAGTATATCTACCTCCACAGTGCGTTTCACAAGATTTTTTAGCCGATCGCTCTGAAAATAAAAATAAAAAATATTTTCCCAATAACTGCAAGTTTAGCTGAAAATGATTAATTTTAACAAGGATCTTGAAAAAAGCCCAAATTGTGTTACGCAATTTCTTCCAAGTTCGGCAATACCCACAAGTGGGTGTAAAACTGCTGTTTTTGGCCTCATGCAGTGGGTACAAGGGAGGGATTGCTATTTGGGCTTTTTGCGCAACAGATATAGTTGGGTCCATGGTCGCATATCTGACTCCAAAGCCCCCAAAGTACTAAAACAGGTGGAAACCTCCAGAAGTTGCTCCATTTTGGATTCAGACTCCCCTCAGGATCTCACCAAAGGGTGTATTTTATGCATTTTGGGCGCACAGGTGTTCCGTAGTTTTTTTTAGCAATGGGCCATGGAAATGGAGGGGGGTAACGCATTTTCCGCCATTGTTTTTATGGGCTTCATTTTTACAGTAATTCCGCCATACGGATAAATGACTGATAACATGCTATGGAGGTCTGTACAATTTTAACAATGATATAAATTTTTATATATAGTTTTTTATGTTTTATTACTTTACACATAGAAGCGGAGTTTTATAAAAAGTTGCGTTTTTAAATTGTTCGTATTCATGACAGTCCAAGCTTTCTTAATTTTTTGCATATGGAGCTGCTTGTGGGCTTGTTTATTTTTTACGAGATGAGTTGAAAGGTTTTTTATTGATACCATTAACGGGGGGTATATGATGCGTTGATCACTTTTTAATAAGGTTTTTTGTGAAGCATTTTGACAAAAAAACAGCAATCCTGGTAGTGTTTTTATTTATTTTTTATATTTTACAGCGGTCACTGTGCCGGTATAAATACATGCTAGTTTTACTCTGCATGTTATACGATAACGCGATTACACATTTGGTATATTTTGTTTAATGTTTTAACTGCTTTTACACAATAAAAACACATTTATTTGAAAAGGAAAAACACTTATTTTGTTGCAATCAACCACGCAGTCTGAGAGCCATAACTTTTTTTATTTTTCCTGTTTATGGAGCTGTAGTAGGGACTTTTTTTTTGCTGGATGATTGACGTTTTTTATTTGTAATATTTTTGGGTGGGACAAGACTTCATGAATCGCTTTAAATCTGTTTTTTGGAAGGCAGGTTTAAGAAAATACTGCAATCAGCAGTGTTTTATATTTTTAATTTTAATAAGCGTTCACACGTGCAGTATCCGTGACGAGTTAGTTTTTACTCTGTTGGGTTGAGACGATTACGTGAAATACCCAATATTATGTATAGTATTTTTTATTTGAAAGCACAATTTTTATTGAAAAAAAAGTGTTTTTTTATTGGTAAAAACATATTTATCAGCATCCTATCTTTCTAATAGCCAGAACTTTAAATTTTTTTCGTAACAGACTGTGTAAGGACTTTTTTTTTGCGGGATGAACTGACGTTTTTATGCATCACATTGATTTTGATGATGAGTTTTTGATTTACTTTTTACTCTCCATTTTATGATGCCTGGGCGGATGAACAAAAATCGCTATTCTGGGACTATGTTTTTGGGGTTTTTTTTTTTAACCGCCGTTCCAACCCGTACGGGTTAATTACCACATGACGGATTTTTATAGGTTTGTCGCTACGCACGCGGCGATACCAAATATGGTAACTTTATTATTTTTGATCCATTTTTAGTTCGATGGCGTTTGTAAAGGGGAAAAGTCGATGTACGTGTTTTTATTGTTATTTTTGAGTTTGTGTTTTACTTTTTTACACTTTTTTTAACGTTTTTTCTACTTTTTACACTTTCCCCCAGGGGGGAATTGCCATGAACGATCGTTCAGATCATTCATCAATAGGAAATCATGCATACAGCTTATACTGTACTCCTGGTCCTCCCAATGGCAACTGGTCTTTCACGCTGCCCACAATGCATTGTGGGCATCGTGAACGTCACCAGACAACGCCGGATGCTGTCTTTCAGCGTCGTGATGTCCTGGTAGAGACCGGTAACGGGGGGGCGCTCATCGCCATAACTCGCGCCGAGATCACGGGCGGCCAGGAGCTCACTCCTTCCGCCCGCAGGCCGCGATGTCGCGACCACGATGTCCGCGACATACGGGGGGTTAATCCCCGCGCGGCCGGAGCGCACTCCGGCCGTGGGGGATTGCGGCATGATGCCAGCGGTAATATACCAGCTGGTTTCATGCAGGATCCTGCGCCGCTCCGACTTTGTGAGCGCGCAAGATTGTCCGTGACGTACTTCATACGGCAATTTTGCGGGAACCCCTACCCGATGATTGCCGTATGAGTACGGCAAATGACGTAAAGGGGTAAGTGATAACTTTACTGTAGTAAAATGGTCACATCAGGCTGTATATCACCTTATGAGACAATAATCAAGCTAATTAGGTAGAACCGACATGACAAGCAAAAGGTAACAATGTATTGATCTTATGAACACTTGTGGGTAGAGTGAATAAAAAGCTGTATTTGTATCCAAGTCCAGTCGCACCAACATTGGGAATGTGTGTACAGAGACCTGGTATTGGATTTTTGATCAGATATGTTCTTGAATCTGATCCAAGCCCAGAAGGATTCAGACAGTATTGAAAACTCAAAGGTGGATTTTCCCAAATACTAACAAAAATAATACAAAATAACACTTTGATTTTTTAGGAGCAAAACTATAACTAAGCAAACACGCAAAATACATGCCAAGTCCAATTTTCTTATAAGATAGGTTAAGAATGACTGTATATATAAACTACAGGTAGCCATCATGTAGCACAAGCTTTAGTGGATGGAGTAGATATGGAGCCTGAAAGTCACAAGTTTCAAAACATTGTTAACCATTTTGCCTTGTAGTTGTAAAACAATATTTATTGGACATGAACTTTGGAAAACAAAAAATGTAAATATGCCAAAACACTGCAGGAACATTGAGTCTCTGAATTTTTCTGAGAAATATATTGCTCCATCAGATCCTGCATACATCATGACCTCCCCATCTGATCTCATTATTTCCAGGCTAGAGAGAACGGCCTCTTTACACTGACTTGAGGTTGGGGTAAAGCGGTGACCACATGTGGCAAATCTCAAACAATGGTCAGGGTATAAAAAGGAATTGCCTCAGCCACATGTCAGTTTTGATTACAATGGTATAAACGCTATTCTACTTCTTTGAAAACAGGTGAAAAAATTTTGCTTGAAATCCTGGTGTATCCTGGAGGTAGAATCTTTTCCCCTGGGCAAGTGCTTTGCCTTCTCATGTCATCAATTACACTCCTCTTATATAAGGCTGAAGATATGCGGAGCCAGTAGCAATGCCGTCCCAATTCCTCTGCTCTTTGCACTGCATCGAACTAAATGGAACAACTATATATATTAGGGAGACGGGTCCCTTTTATAACGACTCCGACTCCTGCAAAATAGCCACCGACTCCACAGCTCTGACCACAAGTGAAAGTTTTCATGTCTCAGGAGACCATCCTTCAGGGAGAAGGGAAAATTAAAAGTTACTGAGATCATAAGAATGGGTTACTGGGAGAAAAATTGTATCTAGATCTGAAGACCGCCTAGGGACCCTTTTAGTGCCTCCAACTGGTACCACGAGTTGTGACAAAACCGTTTCACAAGTTCTAATATTTTGTCTCTTGTGAAATGGATCAGAATACAAACCCTCCATTTTGTAGAGAAACTTTTGGTTCTTGTGGTGTAAGAACCCTCTGAATATATTTTATCAGCGAGTAGAGGAGAGCTAAAGTCGGGATAGTAGGGGATAACAAATTTCTCAGGAGGCAACTTTTTGCTACAGTCAAAATAACAGAATACTTTATTTTATCCAAATATTAACAAAAAAAAAATTACAAGAGAGGAAAACCAATACAAAACAGCCAGAGGTGAAAGTTGCTATCAAAAGTTTTGTGTATGTATGAATATAAATACAGTTGTTGATGAAATATTCTACTCAAGTTGTGTCTATCAAAGCCCAAAATATGGGATACGAGACAACTGTCCAACACATCAAGTCCAGAAGACTTAATGTTGGACACTGCGATTTGCTAGATGCGTGATTGTATGTATCTAAACCCGCATATAATATTGTATGTACACACAGAGAGAACACATCGTGTGAACATACCCTTAAAGTGGTTTTCTCATCACAGTCTTTCCCAGAATTGAGACATTTGTCTATTACAGCTTCGAATCCGGGGGCGGGTCTCCTCCCAGTAGGTGGGTCTCTCCTCCCAGCACACAGGTCTACCCTCAAGAGTTGTGACATCATCATTCTGTGTGAGCAGTGGGAGAGGATGTCACAGCTCTGCAGACCTACTGCTATGGTTCTCAGGCCATCCAGCCGGAACAATCGCCATTCTGTAAACATTTATACATATCAGTCCCCTCTCCACCTGAAACGATGAAACAATGTGAGAATGCCACCTGTCTATAAAAGGCCTGTGTTACATGGAGGGGTGGGGGGGGGGGGGAAGTCAATCTAGCAGCTAGAGATCCCGTAATTGCCCAGATCCTTCACATAGGGCTGGGACACGAGCATAGAGGAGCTCAGCAGCCTTTATTATACAGACAGCAATCACAACTAGTTTCACTTCGATTTTCCACAGCTCAGAAGTGAGTAAGCACAGAGTGCAGGCAGCCAATCACAGCATAGGGGCGTGCAGTATTAGGTGTAGAACACACAGATTAGCTTATATCTGCTATACTAAATGATTTAGATAATGCAAATCAATGGCAAGAGTGCTTATTTTTACTGTCCCCATCATTAGAGAGATGATCTTTGTTGCAAGAAAACCCCTTTAAATGGTTGCAGGTGCCGTGCGCCTGCGCCATTTGGGGATCGGACTTCTGCCTTTCGCTCCAGCGTCCATTATACGTTCCTGCACATGGCTGAAATAGCGCATTCCGGTTCATGCACATTGGGGTTGCATCGCCTGAAGCGGGGTGGGTCTCCGCTCCGATGAGCGACACGAACATCGATGGAGCATGCTTGCAATAGGATTAAAAAACATCAGGTGACCAGGAATAGTGTTATATATAAAGATCATCTGGGCAGTAGAACTATGTCCTCTGAAGAAGCCATTGTGGCAAAATGCGTCGGGACAGGACATCGGTGGCGTGGTACCCCCTTCCCGTAATATGGGTAAATGTTATTACATCATCTTTAGGCCAGCTATGGTCATTGTGCCTTTTTAGGTTATTATCTGGCCCTAGGTTTCTGATTTGGGGTACTTTGCTTGCTACGAGTAAGGGGTAGCGTGGTCTCCCCGAAACGAGTCAGCTTCTGTATGCCACAGACATATGCTTTTTTTAATGGACTGCCAATAAAATTACGGATTTTTAACCTTTGCATTGGACGTGCTGGATCGATTGCTATCTTCTGACTTTACTTGTTAGTTGTCTAGTGCAATTGAGTCAATTACATTTCGCTAACTTATATGTATATGATGTATCTTACAGTTCCATGATTCTTTTCTGGACTTAATGTGTTGGACACTTGTCTTGTATCCCATATTTTAGGCTTTGATGGACGCATAACTTCAGTAGAGTGATATTTCATCAACAATGGTATTTACATTTGCTTTGTATTAGTTTTCCTCTTTTTTGTATGTTTTTTTAATATTTGGATAAAATTAAGTAGTATATGGGTTTTATTGAGATAGGACATTTTTTTCTTGGTTGTATAGTGATATCATGAAGGTCTCTCTATTTTGCAAAGTAGGGAGTTTTGGTACTTTTTTATATAGGAGTCCAAATTACACGTATGATACCTGGGAGGACACCGGGTGGTTCAGGACCAGAATCTTTTCCGGGTGATGGTAACTCAGCTGTCTTAAGTGCATGGAAGATCAGGAGGAAGGGATCAAGCCAAGCCAGGATCACCTTCCAAGAAGATTGAAATGATGGACAGGACCAGATTCCATGGCAAATATCCGAGATGTCAGGGGGCGCATTTAGGGCACCTAGTGAGTCCGTTAGGGTTATTAGCATTAGAGGGATGTTCAAGCCCATAATTGCTCTGTTCATGATCCGAAAATGAGATTCCCGCCATATTTTGTTAACGCAATGCTTCCTGACTTTAGCCCAACCCAGAAGGAGACTGGGAGTGAAATTAGGGTCATCTAAGACCTTATTCCATTGGGTCGGCTTTGGCCCAATCAAAGACAGTCTCAAAGGGAATGAACGAGTTTTGGAAAGCAAGTCAGGTTCCACTATCGCCAACCTAAACTCTCAAAGAATGTATCAAATATTTGCTTTTGCAACCTACAGAGCCTAGGTCAGCAAAAGGAAGATAATTGTCCTGCTGTAAATTTACATACGGATAGGAAGTTGTATTTCTGGATTATCTCTATAGTGTTCAGCCATCTTTGTTTCTCCTCATACACCATCTGCTTTCTCCTAATTAGCAGAAGCATAGGGCCGTCACTGCCCTGAGAATTCAGGGTGGCCCCAAAAAGGCATTCTCCTGCAAACAAGAAAAGGCAGCCCCAGTTTTTTCCTAATCTCCTTCTGAGTGACTATAGTGTCACATAATAGGGCCGATGGTTTAATGTGCTGGTGAAGAGAAGGAAAACGGGACAGAAGTTCCAATGGGTCCCAAGGGCAGGCTAGGTTCCTCTCCCATCTGCAATTAGAAAAGAAGTTGGTTCCAATTTACTACATGTTGAAATAGGCAAAACAGGTTGCAGGCCCCAAGGGTTGGAAAATTCCTCCCTTCTCCCTGGGAAGCGTCCATTTGGCAAGTGAAATCCTGGGGCATTTGCCAGCCCAAATGAATGTGGTGAAGGCAGAGTTTACCGATATCCATATACTTGAGTAATAAAGCGAATGTTTGAGGTTGACATAAAAGTTTAAAGAAACTATTCATTTTAAATAAATGAATTCTACCGATGAGGAAAACGGAAGGAAGCCCAATAGGATTACTTTTAATAGAAATCCAATTAACCAGTGTCTGGAAAGTTCAAATTTGCACAAAACCAACAAGTTCAATCAGACCAAATATAAACAGACATGCCACATTCCTAAAACTGGCCGTACACTACACATTTTGGATAGCGGAAAACGCCAATTTAGACCATTTACTGCTGACCATCAGCCTTTTTCTGACCTGAACCATTGTGACAGATGCCAACTAATGGCAGATATCTATTCCAACTTGCCTTGTGGGCTTTTGGCTGGGTCAACACAGCAAATTCAAAATGCTATCCAAAATCCAACGGCATTTTAACATTGCTGGCTTTTGCGCTAAAAGTCGTGGTCGGTTTTCGGATTTGCCACCAGCCGCCTACAACAAATGTACAGGAATCTGAAGGTGATCCTGCGGAATCTGCAGCATGTTTTAAAATCCGGCAGAATCCATCGAATTTTAAAAAAAAGATTGGAAAAAATCTGTGCTTTGCAGACTACAGCACGGATTTTTTTTTTGCTGTCCGCCTATGCAGAACAGAGTACTGTCAGATTTTTGGCGAATTCTAAGTACTGAATCCGATGAGAATACTGTGCTGCGTAGACATAGCCTAACCCGCAATAATTACGCCCCGAAATTACCCCGTGTGGCCGGAGGCGGGGCGGGAGCGGGGGGCCGGCGAGGTCCCACAGACTTGCATTACCAGCGGCGCGTATACGCTGCTGGTAATTCACGTCACTTATCTCCCCCGCGGCGTATTAGCCGAGCAGGGAGAGGAGACGTAATCCATAGTTCTCTATGAGAACTGTGGATTACCGTAATGACTTGGACGTATTCCAGCCGTAATTACGGGCTGAAATACGTCCAGTTTTAAGCCGTGTGAACAGGGCCTAAGGCCCTGTTCACACGACGGATTTGAACGAGGTTATGGACGGAGTTCCGATGCAGTTTCCGCGGCCAAAACCACGTCCAAATCGCGCCCACTTTATTAACATGGTTTCCTATGGGAAACCGCGTTAATATTCACACGCCGCGGGCTTGACCGCGGCTTTGGGGCAGTTCTTCCCCTGCCTACTAATTTGCATGGGGGCAAACCCTCGCCACAAGCCGCGCCCCAAACCATGGCCAGCGCCCGCGCCGCAAACCCGCGTCGGGAGACGAGAGTTGGAGCGAGGGAAAGGAACGAGGCTGAACCCCGCGGCCCAAAACCGCGTGTGAAACCATGCCCCTAAGTCTTTTGTGACTAAAACCTGTTGCTCAGAATGCTCTGGCCCTAAAACAGATGAAGCTAAAGATAGGTTCCCACCTAATGAAGTTATTTTGATGTATTAGGTGGACTTACACGGTGAACCTCAATTTTATACGTATATAGAATAGATGATGATTTGTGTTCTTGGTGTCTGCTGGGTGTCTTGTAGGAGATTGCAGAAATCTGTCACAAATTTGCCTGGATTTTTCAGTACTTGCCGGGCATTATAATCAAAAAAGTTACTCATAGCAAACACCATAAGTGCAACCTGGTCTGGACTTCCATTGATGATTACAGATCATGGCAGATCTTTTAGCAAATTTGTCCACAACGTTGCTTTAGTTTAGAATATTATCATCCAATATCTAAATAAGACATTTAGTAACCATAGGTGTGAAATCCCCAATGTATGGTCTGCATGAGAACTAAGCAACGGCAAACAGCTGACAGGGCAAGTTCCATGGGTGTTAGAGAGAATCTATGATCACAGCCCAACTTCCATTTTCAGTTGAAATTACTCATCACGAACCTAGAAGTCGGACTTTATCAGCAAAACTTCACCGAATCAGACAACGTAGATAATCACGCTTTGAAAAATGGTTCATGCTATCTAATGGTATTTTTTTTTAACTTGTTAGATCATTTAAATCAGATGGTATATTGTATCTTACGTACTGTCCAACAGTGACTCTAGCTTGTGAAGATGTACAACTCCCAACATAGCCTGACAGGTGGCGGTTGATAGAACATGCTGGGTGTGGTAGTCTGCAATATCTGGAAAGTCACAATTAGAAAAAAGAAAAAACACACTAGACTGTCATAATACCCAGAAACCAAATTAAATGTAAAAATAACTAAAGGCTTGAGGGGAAGTTTCATTCAATCACAAGCAAGGAAGTACTTAAAGGGAACCTGTCAAGTAGTTTATCCTGTCAGAGCAGGATATAGATTTTACATTACACACACACGAGAAGCGGCGCTCTGTGATATATAGGGTTATATGATAGAGGAGAGAAGCTGAGCTCTGTGATATATAGGGTTATATGATAGAGGAACGAGCTCGTGATTATATAGGGTTTTAAGATAGAGGAGTGAGCTTTTGTGGATATATAGGGGTATATGAAAGAGGGGAGAAGCTGAGCTCTGTGGTATATGGGTTTTTATGATAGAGGGAAGAGAAGCTGAGCTCTGTGGTATATAGGGTTATATGATAGCGGGAGAGAAGCTGAGCTCTGTGATATATAGGGTTATATGATAGAGGAGAGAAGCTGAGCTCTGTGATATATAGGGTTATAGGATAAAGGAGAGAAGATGGGCTCTGTGATACATAGGGTTATATGAATTGGAGTAGAATTTCTGAGTAAAAAAACAGAGAAAATCCTGATCGGACTCCTTAAATGGGTTGTCTCACTACGAAGATCATAGTTTAAAACGAGGGGACCAAAAATCTAAACATGTACATCCTTTGTTACCATTAGCAAATTGCTATGGTTTAAGAGAACGAGCTGCTTTATTTGTGCTTAGCAACAGTGTTTGAGCCCAGGTAAAGCATTACTGGCTGTCAGGTGAGTTCTGTCCCGGTGGAGAATGGAGGTGGAGGGGGAGGGGTGCAGTCCCACAAATCAGAGAACACAGCAGTCCCAAGCAAATTACATACGGAGAGAGAACAGCTGTACTGTGCAGTACCACATTAAACAATTTTGCAGCACAGATCTGCAGTCCCATGTAAACACAAACAGTTAAAGCGTATAGTTTTGTTCTGCAGATCTGTAGAGGTCATAGGTGTAATAATTTGCAGAATATATCACTGTGTGAGAGAGACAAAAAAAAAAAAAAAAAAAAATCACCCATCTTTCCCAGAGTCCTGCATGTCAAATGCCCATTCTAGTTACAAAGTACGTAGAGAGAAAAAGAAATGTAGATATACACTATCGAGTTACACTTAGCTTTTCCCTTCAAATGTTTTCAATGACAGCTGAGAAACTCTCCCTTCCCCAAGCTCACACAGAATGAATCATCAGGTGCACACTTTTGAGGGCGAGTCTGCAGAGGATGAAGATACGCCCTGCTGGGAGGAGAAACACACAAGCTCTGCTTGACAACCAGCATAAACGGCTGCCAAATGCACGAGACAACCCCTTTAAGAAAGTTAATTCCTGCTCCATCAACCCACATCCAGCGATTGACTGCTTTGTACACACACTGATACAAGGAAGCTATGTGTGTACAATTTTATGCATTACATGTCAAAATACACACCAAACTGTGTGTCAAGAAAATACATACATAATTTGGTGCACTTTTTGCAATCCCCATTGACTTTTAATTGTAAAATGACCACATAAAACGCACACACCACGAACCGACAGGTACCTTTCGCAAATGTCATAACACTCCCCCCCCCCCTCATAAAAAAAAAAGTTAGAAATGGTCAATAAAAAAGCAACACAACTTCCCTAGTCTATGATATGGAGAGGGATAGATATAGAGAGTTGACTATGTACAAAGCTCCATTGTTGTTAGTTCCTAGTCAATCATCTAATTGGAAGTTGCTATAGAACAAATATGGAAGGAATATATACCACAGCTCTAGGGCCCCATTTATAGGATTGTAGTGGAACCATTTTTGAACATTTGATATTGATACGAGTATATTTAGTATTGGGATAGAGTTTACCCTGTAGATGGATTTGTATATGATAGGTCATATATTGGTGGTTTCTAGAGAGTTCTTGATAGCTATGATTTTAGTAGTGTAGCATCAGTTATTTTATAGTGTTTAAATAAGGTTGAGTATTAGAATTTGAATAGGTTTGAAAGGTAAAGAGTTTAAAGGGGTTGTCTCACTACAAGGACTGCTTTTTATGTTAAAGATCTTGCAAAAACAAGTCGCTTTGCAATATATGTCCATTAACAGTGTCCTACCTATTCTGAGATATCCTCTCTTGTATGGGCTGCATCAGCTCCTCAGGTCTCTATAGCTACAGACCTGTTCTCTCTCCCCTGATAGGCTGCCAGCACTGGTTGCTATAACTACAGACCTCGTGTCCTCAGCAGCTCGTCACTGCAGGCCAGTAGAAGCTGGTAAAGCCTGTAAATTCAAAAATGAAACCGGACTGAGGTATTATGAAGCGATGTAGTGAGACAACCCCTTTAAGCTAGGGCAAATGTGTTTTTTTATTGAATAAATCACTATCCTCAACTATAGCTGTCCCCTTTTTCTTTTGAAAGCATCTGTACGGAGGTCACCTTGTTGTTGTATATGGGCCCTTACAGCTTTGATCAAAAATGTGCACTAAGAACCTTAAACTTGCTTAAGTAGCAGAAATGCATTTTGAAAAAAATTTCTATATTCACTTTGAATGTTTTTTGCTGTTTGTAAATTGCTGTTGATATTGTGTTGGTGCTGCTCTGCTGCCACACCAGAGTGCACCTATACTAATTGTCTCAGATGTGCTGACCGATTTTTTGTTTTTTTGGAGGATAGATATATATATATATATATATATCTATCTATCTCATCTGTGTGTGTGTGCGCGAGTATGTATATATATTACATGTGTATATATATATTATATATATATATATATATATATATATATTATATATATTAATGTGTGTATGCAAATCTCATCTGTGTGTGTTGTATATATGTATATATATATATATAATATAAATATATATATATATATATTATATAACACTATATATGCATAATCTCGTTGTGTGTGTGTGTGTGGTATAATATATTATATAATATATATATATATATTATATATAATATATAATATATTTTGCATGCAAATCTCGTATGTGTGTATACGTGTGTGTTATATATATATATGCACATCTCGTGTGTGTGTATATTATCTATATATATATATACATATATACCGTGTGTGTGTGTGTGTGTGTGTGTGTGTGTGTGTTGTGTGTGTATTATATATTTGTGTTTATATATATATATATATATATATATATATATATATACACATATATATATATAACACAAATTTATAAATTATATATATATATATATTATTATATATATACACACACACATACATACATACATACATACATAACACACGGTATACATGCATATATATATATTATATTATATATATATATATATATATATATATAATATATATATACACAACAAAATATATACACATATATATATGCACACCCCACATATTTAAAAACACACAGATGAGATTTGCATACACACATATATATGTATACACGTTATATATACATACTCGCACACACACACAGATGAGATATGCATTATATATATATATATATATATATATATATATATACATACATACACACATACACACATACATACACACACAAACACACACACGAGATTTGCATACACATATTATATATGTATACACATATATATGTTATACATATATACACACACACACATTTCAGATTACCATAAATAGGAAAAATAGAAAAAAAAATTGTGTCAGATGTAATAATTAGTGAGTGTAATCCTGCATCAGTCCCCAAATCCCGTTCCTTGCAATGACTATTTCCAGTTGTAAATCATGAAAAGCAGAATAAAAGATCCTGAAATACTCCAATCTCTCCGGGAAGTGGAGACGTCCTGACCAATTCACGCCAACCGCAGCGTTCCTGGCATCTTCCTGGAAGAGCTGCTGTGAAGATTTCAGTACTGGCAGCATGATCAGCCTGGCAAAGGGGAAGCACAGACCTCGGCGGTAACATCACACGAGAACAAAGTGCAGAAAGTCTTTTTCACGGGAAATATAACATTTCGACTTTGCAGCCTCACAACATCCAATAGATAGGATCATTCCCAGTTATAAAAAAAAATACTCAAGCCACTCAGAGCATCTAATGTACAAGAAAGTATAAAATAAATGAAGATAGATAGGAGATAGATAGATAGCAGATAGATAGATAGATAGATAGATAGATAGATAGATAGGAGATAGATAGATATGATAGATAGCAGATAGATAGATAGATAGCAGATAGATAGATAGATAGCAGATAGATAGATAGATAGCAGATAGATAGATAGATAGCAGATAGATAGATAGCAGATAGATAGATAGATAGCAGATAGATAGATAGATAGCAGATAGATAGATAGCAGATAGATAGATAGCAGATAGATAGATAGCAGATAGATAGATAGCAGATAGATAGATAGCAGATAGATAGATAGCAGATAGATAGATAGCAGATAGATAGATAGATAGATATGAGATAGATATCTTAAAGCAGAAGGGTCACACATAGACATTTTTGGTTTTAAATTTTTATTTTTTTCTTCCCGTACTGGCCCTGAAAATTCCTCCAGTGCTGCTCTCCCCATCATCCACCTTTGCACACAATAACATTTGTATACTGACGCCAGTCCCTCTCACATCTGACCTACCACAGAGCGGGGCTGCTAGTCAAAGAAATTCTTGTGTGGTTTCCCTTTAAAACTCCCAGCTCTGACTGACACCGACTTCCCTTTTCATGTTGTGACATTTCCTCCAGAAGAGCACAACAAGGCTTAGATTCTTCTGGTTTACATGGCAGCGTCCTGGAGCGCGGCGCAGCGAGTAAGCCCGGCTTTGATTACATTCCGCGGCCAGCCTCCTCTTTCAGCTGCAGCGGGGATATTATCCGCCCATATTAATCGCACAAGGCTATTAATAAATAAATTGCGACTGGCATGATAAATGGGACCAAATGTCAGGATGAATGAGTGATAACTGGCAGCTCAGGAGTAACAGGCCGTCATCGGAGCAGACTCCAGAGCAGCTGCTTATGACAGAAAAGAGATCCGTCTGCCAAACGGGTCATGAATATTCAAGGCAGAGGGCAGGAATTACAATGAGGACGGTGAAGTCTGCAGCTGCCACATGAACGCCAAAAGCGAGCGGATACATCCAAACACTTAGAAACGGTTGGACGGGCAAAGCCCCGATAGTTACACCCACGGAACACAGACATACCAACGTTTAAACCGAGCGCCGCAGGCGGGGGGAAAACCCCCCCTGGGGTG
>JAODAL010001638.1:0-75000 GCA_025379985.1 Phyllomedusa bahiana
AAAAAAAAAAAAAAAAAAAAAAAAAAAAATTTTTTTTTTTTTTTTTTTTTTTCCCTCTCGGGGATCTGTTTTCATTGTATTTTTATTCCTCCATCAATTTTAAAATTTACATGCAGTTAAATCTACAAGGTTAAGAGCAAAAAAAGGTTTCCCCGGTGGGAAAACACTGAAAAAAAGGAGGAAATTGTTTCGGCAAGGGAGTCATACATTTTATTTGTTGTAAAACCCAAAAATGTACAGTGTTTAGGGACCTTTTAAAATTTTAATTTTATTGAATTAAAAGTAGAATTTTTACAATTTCATGAAACTCTACAAGTGTCAGGACTAAGGTAGGTACCCATGGTGGTACTCACTGCAAAAAAAAAAAGGAACTTTTTCTGGCAGGAAAAGATCGTGAATAAACACTGTCCCGGCACCTTTCATCCAGAAATTTGTTTTCATTTTTTAGATTTTTTTTCCCTGGAAAATAGAAAGGTTTTAGGGGCAGGTTTAAAACTACAAGGTTTTAGGGCCCACGTAGGCCCATTTATTAAAAGCAATAACGAGGGAAGTTGTGCTAACAAGAAAAGTCATAGAAATTTTAAAAAAAGGGCTACATTAAGGGGGCCTTTAATCAAATTTTTATATAAAAAAGGGAGAACATATAAACTAGTAATAGACAGGGGGCCCCCAAAAAATTAAAACGAAAAGGACCCCGCAATTTCTTTTTTTGGGGGCCCAGATAACTTGCAGAGAAAGTACAACCTTTTCCAGCACCTCAAAACCAATAGTAAAGTTACAATATATTTTTGATTTTTTCCAATGAATTTGAATAAAACAAATTTAGTAAAAAAATAAAAAAAATGTCAAGGGTTTTAAAAAAAGGGACCCATGGCGGGACGACCCGCAATAATGAAGGGTGGTTTAGCCTTTCAGGGGAGGTCCCACATTATATCAGGGAAAAAGAACCCGTTTTCAGGGCACCTTTTCATCTCAGTAGAATTTTTAAAAAATTGTAAATTTTGTTTTTTCTCCCCGAAATGGTTTTAAAAAAAACATCAGGAAAAACTACAAGTGTCAGGCTAAAGTAGGTCCCCCGGGGGGTAATTTACTGCAATAAAAAAGTAAAGGGTTTTGCTGGCAAGGGGAGGTTTTTTTAAAAAAATTTCCCGTGAATGTCCCGTGGAAACCCGGCACCTTGTACTCAGGGAGATCCATTATGTTGTATTTAGTTTTTTCGCAGTGAAAGTAAAATTTCGAATTCCCCCTTACTTCCCCAGTAGATTTTTTACATTGAAAATTTTAAAATTTTTACACTGAAAGAAAATGTCAGTGCATAATTCTACAACCGTCAGGGGGAAGGGAGGGAACCCCCTGGCGTAAAAAACTGCCCAAAAAAGAAGGACGTTGGGGTTTTCAGGGGAAAAGGTTTTTTACATTAAAATTTCCCGTGAGGTAGAGGCGCATTGCCCCCTTGGGATCTCATTATGTTGCTTTAAATTTTTCCCCCAGTGAATTTTAGAATTGCAGTGCAGGGAAAACTACAAGTGTTAAAGGGGGAAAGTAGGTACCCCCTTTGGGGTACTCACTGCAATAGTGAAGGACGTTGTACTACAGGGGAGAAAACATTAAAATTAAAAAACCCGTGGGAAAAATACATTTTGGGAGGCCCCCTTAAAAATCTCAGAAAATTTGTTACTTAATTTAGCTTTTTTTTTCCCGTGAATGAAATTTGCATGCAGGTAGGTCTACAAAGGGCAGGGCAAAAGGGAAGTACCCATGAAACTACTTACTGGCATTTGTAAGGAAAATTTGCTGGGCAGGGGAAAAACAACATTAAAACCATTTAATTACGTGGCAGGGACCTTACATCTCGTAGATTTAAAAACATTGTATTTAGATTTTTTAAAACTTAATTAAAAATGTTTATTTCAGATAAATCTACAAGTGTCAGGGCTAAGGTATGTACCCATGATGCTACTTACTGCAGTAGTGAAGGAAGTTGGGCTGGCAGGGCAGGTCATACATTATATCCAGTGAGTGTACAGTGAGCAGGCACCTTACATCTCAGTAGATTTATTACATTGTATTTAGTTTTTCTCCAGTGAATGTACAGTGTGCAGTGCAGGTAAGTCTACAAGTGTCAGGGCTAAGGTAGGTACCCATGGCGGTACTCACTGCAATAGTGAAGGAAGTTGTGCTGGTAGGGCAGGTCGTACATTATATCCAGTGAGTGTACTTTGTATCTCAGTAGAAACATTAAATTAGTATTTAGTTCTTCTCCAGTGAATGTTGAGCAAGCAGGCACCTCACACCTCCGTAGTTCTGTTACATTGTATTTTCACTGTGACACGCACAGCGCTGCGGTATCTATAGAATAAACTTTCTTTGGCTGCCTTTTTCTCGCTAAATCATTGTTATTCCAGACTCCTGATCTCATCTCAAACCCATCAGAAACATTACATTTATGTCTGAAACTCCGAAACGTCCCAAGTGCCGGGCGCTTTGTGGAGTCAGTGTCCGCATTCGGGTGTGATAGAGTTAATTCCCGCACTCAGACGGGGCAGCATTCCTGCCCGGTTAGGCACGTGCCATACCTTTGGATAACTCAGCCCCTACTTCAAGGCCAAATTCAAAGGAGTGAGAGGGGGGGGGGGGGCATGTTTGTGCATCTTAATGCCGGCGCTTCTATGCCCTTATATAGAAATATCTTGTAATGTTTCTCTGGAACAAGGAGATTTTGCCAACAATTAGGAATTAAACGGGGGTGGTTTGAGGTGCGCAGATGTCCAGGAATCTCTGCGGTGAAGGAGGATTTGTAATTTCTGTGTAACCTGCTCTTTATACTGGGATAAGTTATTGTCATACGACAGCGACGCGCACGTTGCTCCTTCTTCCACGTGAGGCCATCGACAACTGTAGATAAAACTTTCCTTTTAACCACTTCTTGATGCGTAAATTGCACATTTTATGCTATAAAAATGTATCCATTGTGTTTTATAGGAATTCCATTACGCACAATGTATGTCATTTGATGCGATTCACAAAACTGGCATGCACGTCAATTCTTCCTTGACGTAATTTTTCTATGGGAAGTCAATGGGGATTGTATTTTGGTTACCTGATATGCATATTCTGGTGTGTATATTGACGTGTAACAAAAATGCATCAAATTACACATATTTTTTGTTGACACTTATTTTGTGCATATTTTGACGTATCAGAAAAATGTATCAAATACAAGGAAGTTCCCTGTAACGAAAAAGACATAAATATATGCATCAAGCATGAGTGATAAAAACTCATCAAATGGAAGGAAACAGGTGTAAAAATGCTTGAAAAACGTGAATAAAAATGCATGTAAGGCCGAGTTCACACAAGGGGCCTTATGTATTAAAACTGTCTAGCAGTAAGACTGTCTTTGTTGCCCATAGCAACCAATCAGAGCTCATAGCAACCAATCAAAGCTCCCTTTTATTTCATATAGTTGTCTAAAAAAATGAAAGGGGAGCTCTGATCGGTTACTGTGGGCTCCGTTTGGTCGCTATGGGCTCTGATTGGTTGCTATGGGCTCTGATTGGTTACTGTGAGCTCTGATTGGTTCTATAAGCTCTGATTGGTTGTTATGGGCTCTGATTGGTTGTTATGGGCTCTGATTGGTTGTTATGAGCTCTAATTGGTTGCTATGAGTTCTGATTGATCACCTATGGCTGCTGATTGGTTGCTATGTGCTCTGATTGGTTTCTATAAGCTCTGATTGGTTGCTGTGGGGTTTGATTGGGTGCTATGAGCTCTAAGTGGTTGCTATGAGCTCTGATTGGTTGCTTTGGGCTGTGATTGGCCACTATAAGCTCTGATTGGTTAATATGGGCTGTGATTGGTTGCTATGGCCTCTGGTTGCTATTGGCTATGGTTGGCTGCTATGGGCTCTGATTGGTTGCTATGACCTCTGATTAGTTGCTATGGGCTCTGATTGGGTGCTATAGGCTCTTATTGGTTGCTATGACCTCTGATTACTTGCTATGAGCTCTGATTGGTTGCTATGGGTTCTGATTGTTTTTTATGAGCACAAAAAAACAAAGAAAGTTTTAGACCTGGAATGTTTTCATACCATTCCCCTTTTGTGTCTAATTTTGAAATGGAAAGTCAAATGAGATTTGCAAAAAAACATAGCAAATTATGTGTGTGTCTTGTTGACACATATTTTGATGCTTAATTCATCAAAAAGTTCAATGCAATTTCCTGTACTGGAAAAAAAAAAAATTGCATCACAAGTAAATTCCAAAAACTCAACCAAATGCACCAAAAGACAAATCAAATGGAAAAAAAATGGGTGTACAAAAAGCTTGAAAACCGTGCACAAAAAATGCATGTGAGGGATTACGCACGGTTTTTTTACGTTGATTTTGATGCCTAAAATGCACATTTTACACCCACTTTATGAATAGAATAAAATGCAACAATAGCGTCCCATTGTTTTATATGGGAATATTCACTGTTAATGCACAGGGTATGGGGTTTTTATGCATCATTTGATGCATTAGGTAAAGCGTAAAAGGAGCCCATGTTGGTTCTTGGTGCTTAATGCTGCAATGGAAAGTCAATGTGGATTCCAGAAAAAGTTTCAAATTCTGCATGTATTTTGGAAACACTTATATTGATGGATTTTTGTTGCATAATGCATTAAATATGATGAAATTCCCTGCACTGAAAAACACATAAAAATATGCACCGAATGCCACATCAAAACATACAGCAATTGCATCGAACTGTTCCCTGTGGTGGTAACTTTATTAGTGCACATAGTGCGTTTTGTTTTTTATGTGTCATTTGATACATTATACGGCGCTTAAAAGAAGTGGAGCACAACAATCCCTTCTGTGTAGTGCATGTTTTATGCATGCAATTTTACAATAGAAATTCAATGGAGAGTGCAAAAATGATGAAGAAGTTCCCAGCACTGAAAAGCAGTATCTGTAGACAGCAGCCGCAGCTTCCGTTCTGTACATGTCTCATAACTGGAAAGCAGCTGAACTCTGAGTGCAGCTCTGGAGGTGACTAGAGTCTGCCATAAATAAGACAATGCTCAGTGCGATCAGTATCTTTCTTCTGTGAACTTATTGCTCTTATTTAAAGAGATTTTACCATGAAAGCTACTCCACAAATATCTGATTGGTGGAAGCCTGACTGCTGCCCCCCCAATGATACCATCTCAATGGTCAAATCCCCACCTATTGAAATTTTATAGCACATTCTATACAGAGTTCTTGAACATCTGTCACACTGCAGCGCGGCCTATCCTGTGTTTCTTTTTACGCAGTTAATAGGACCCTAAAAGGAGAATATGTTTAACCAGAGACACCGATAGGAAATATTATCAAAGTCTGATAGGTGCAGGTACCACCTCGGGAATGGGCCTCCGAAAGTGTTGGCTCAGAATGCAGTCCTGGTCACACGTCTGTGCAACTCTCCATTCTGTTCTATGGGAGTTCTGAGTATGGCCAAGTATTTTGCTCCCGGGTACTGGGAACTCCCATAGAACAGAATAAAGAGAACACAGCGCTCCCCTGTACTGGGAACTCCCATAGAACAGAATGGAAGACAGCACTCCCCTGTACTGGGAACTGCCATAGAACAGAATGGAACACAGCGCTCCCCTGTACCGGGAACTCCCATAGAACAGAATAGAGAACACAGTGCGCCCCTGCACTGGGAACTCCCATAGAACAGAATGGAGAACTCAGCGCTCCCCTGTACTGGAAACTTTCATAGAGGAGGATAGAGAACACAGGGCTCCCCTGTACTGGGAACTTTCATAGAGGAGAATAGAGAACACAATGCTACCCTGTACCGGGAACTCCCATAGAACAGAATGGAGAGAACACAGCGCTCCCCTGTACTGGGAACTCCCATAGAACAGAATGGAGAACACAGCGCTCCCCTGTACTGGGAACTCCCATAGAAAAGAATGGAGAACACAGCACTCCCCTGTACTGGGAACTCCCATAGAACAGAATGGAGGGAACACAGCGCTCCCCACAACTGGGAACTCCCATAGAAAGAATGGAGAACACAGCAGCTCTGCCTGTACTGGGAACTCCCATAGAACAGAATGGAGAACACAGCGCTCCCCTGTACTGGAACTCCCATAGATAGAAGTGAGAACACAGTCTCCCCTGTACTGGGAACTCCCATAGAACATGAAATGGAGAACACAGTCTCTCCCTGTACTAGTGAACTCCCATAGAACAGAATGGAGAACACAGTGCTCCCCTGTACTGTGAACGCCCATAGACAGAATGGAGAGGACACACCTCCCCTGTACTAGGAACTCCCATAGACAGAATGGAGAACACAGTGCACCCTGTACTGGGAACTCCCATAGAACAGAATGGAGAACACAGTGCTCCCCTGTACTGTGAACTCCATAGAACAGAATGGAGAACACAGGCTCTCCCTGTACTGTGAACTCCCATAGAACAGAATGGAGAACACAGCGCTCCCCAGTACTGGGAACTCTATAGAACAGAATGAGAACACAGCGCTCCCTTGTACTGTGTGAACGCTCCCATAGAACAGAAATGGTGAACCACGTCTCCCTGTACTGGTGAACTCCCATGAGAAGCGATTAGGAAGAACAGCGCTCCCTGTACTGGAACCGTCTCCCATAGAACAGTGGAGACACACGCTCCCCTGTACTGGTGAACTCGCCAACCTCATAACGCGAATGGAGAACACATCCGCTCCCTCGTAACCCTGGTGAACGTCCCATAGAACAGAATGAAACAAGCCCCCCCTGTACGGGAACCCCATAGAACAGAAGGGAGAACACAGCGCTCCCTTACTGGAACTCCATAGAAAAATGGAGAACACAGCGCCCCCCCTTACTGGGAACCCCCATGAGGCCCAAAATGGAAACACAGCGCTCCCCTGTACTGGAACTCCCATAGAACAAAATGAGAACACAGCGCTCCCCTGTACGGGGAACCCCCATAGAACAGAATGGAGAACACAGCCTCCCCTGTACGGGGAACTCCCATAGAAAAAAAGGAAACACACGCCCCCCCTGTACTGGGAACTCCCATAGAAAAAAAGGGAGAACACACGTCCCCTGTACTGGGAACTCCCATAAACAGAATGGAGAACACAGCGCTCCCCTGTACGGGGAACTCCCATAAACAGAAGGAGAACACAGCGCCCCTGTACGGGAAAACTCCCATAGAACAGAATGAATCGGCATGCACAAGGGTGACCAGATCTTTATTCTGTGTTGACGCTTTTTGGGGCATGTTCCCCAAGTCCCACCCCTGGGTGCTCCTTACCACCTTATGCCGTCCGGTCGAGAGTCCATGGAAAATCGAACCGCTTCCCAGGAACGGGTAAAAGCAGGAGTTGCGCTCCTGACATTTTACCCGTTGACCTTGTTCTGACGCCTTTGTGATTTCCTGTGTGTGTTGACTCCGCGTCCTCCGCTCGTGCACTTGGTGTAAGTGCTTGTTTATCCACCACCTCATCACACGTTTGTTCAACCTGAAAACCATGTTTTCCCACCCCCCCCCCAATCCCATTCTGTTTTCTAACACCTGTAGCACAGACACACACTATACCATGTACAGCCCGGGAGGTGAGTGCGGACAGATGAGGCAGGTGATGGCCACATGGCGACCGCACAACCACATGACACCTGCTAACCAGACTGAACTGCAGGAGAGGGACACATTTACTAAGTGATGAAACTATAGTTTACTTTCATGTTCTAATACAAGAGCTGCACTCACTATTCTGCTGGTGCAGTCACTGTACATACATTACTTATCCTGTACTGATCCTGAGTTACATCCTGTATATCCTCCAGAGCTGCGCTCACTATTGTGCGGGAGCAGTCACTGTACATACATTACTTATCCTGTACTGATCCTGAGTTACATCCTGTATTATCCTCCAGAGCTGCACTCACTATTCTGCTGGTGCAGTCACTGTGTACATACATTACTTATCCTGTACTGATCCTGAGTTACATACTGTATTATACTCCAGAGCTGCACTCACTATTTTGCTGGTGAAGTCACTGTACATACATTAACTTATCCTCTACTGATCCTGAGGTACATCCGTGTATTATTCTCCATAGCTGCACTCACTATTCTGCGGTGCTGTCACTGTGTACATACATTACTTATCCTGTACTGATCCTGAGCTACATCCTGTATTATCCTCCAGAGCTGCGCTCACTATTCTGCTGGTGCAGTCACTGTGTACATACATTACTTATCCTGTACTGATCCTGAGTTACATCCTGTATTATCCTCCAGAGCTGCACTCACTATTCTGCTGGTGCAGTCACTGTACATACATTACTTATCCTGTACTGATCCTGAGATACATCCTGTATTTACTACAGAGCTGCACTCACAATTCTGCTGGTGCAGTCGCGTGTACATACATTACTTACCTGTTACTGATCCCGAGTTACATCCTGTATTATCCTCCGAGCTGCACTCACTATTCTGCTGGTGCAGTTACTGTACATACATTACTTATCCTGTACTGATCCTGATTTACATCCTGTATTATACTCCAGAGCTGCACTCACTATTCTGCTGGTGCAGTCACTGTACATACATTACTTATCCTGTACTGATCCTGAGTTACATCCTGTATTATCCTCCAGAGCTGCACTCACTATTCTGCTGGTACAGTCACTATGTACATACATTACTTATCTTGTACTGATCCTGAGTTACATCCTGTATTATCCTCCAGAGCTGCACTCACTATTCTGCTGGTGCAGTCACTGTACAAAAAATACTTATCCTGTAATGATCCTGAGTTACATCCTGTATTATCCTCCAGAGCTGCACTCACTATTCTGCTGGTGCAGTCACTGTGTACATACATTACTTATCCTGTACTGATCCTGAGTTACATCCTGTATTATCCTACTGAGCTGCGCTCACTATTCTGCTGGTGCAGTCACTGTGTACATACATTACTTATCCTGTACTGATCCTGAGTTACATCCTGTATTATCCTTCAGAGCTGCGCTCACTATTCTGCTGTGCAGTCACTTGTACATACATTACTTATCCTGTACTGATCCTGATTACATCCTGTATTATCCTCTGAGAGCTGCGCTCACTATCGCTGGTTCAGTCACTGTACATACATTACTTATCCTGTACTGATCCTGAGTTACATCCTGTATTATCCTCCAGAGCTGCACTCACTATTCTGCTGGTGCAGTCACTGTGTACATACATTACTTATCCTGTACTGATCCTGAGTTAACATCCTGTATTATCACTCCAGAGCTGCACTCACTATTCTGCTGGTGCAGTCACTGTACATACATTATTTTTCGTGTACTGATCCTGAGTTACATCCTGTATTATCCTCCAGAGCTGCCTCACTATTCTGCTGTGCGTCACTGTTACATCATTACTTACTGTACTGATACTGAGTTACTCCTGTATATCCCCGAGCTGCTGTCACTTTCTGCTGTGCAGTCCTGTAATACATTATATCCTGTACGACCTGATTACATCCTGTATATCTCCAGAGCTGCGCTCACTATTCTGCTGGTGCAGTCACTGTACATACATTACTTATCCTGTACTGATCCTGAGTTACATCCTGTATTATACTTCAGAGCTGCACTCATTATTCTGCTGGTGCAGTCACTGTGTACTGCATTCCATTACTTAGGACATTTAGTACCTCACTGTACTGCAGGGAGGCGCTATAGACCGCCAATCACTGCCTGCATCTCACTAATTCAGTGGTTTTATAAATAAAAGGTGTTCCTGATATTTTGCTGGATCAGTGTCCAGGACGTTGTTTCTTGAAACCAGCCTCAATATACAATGTTCCAGGAAAGACCATTGTGTGCTGCACATATTGTATCCTGGGGTCAGTGTAACTCGAGGGACGACTTTACAGAGACTTTAGGATAACATTCTGATTGGGCTTCTTGGAGTTTTGTGTTTCCATCGTTGCTGTGGACCTGCCCCTCCTGTGACTGATCGGCTTCTCTGCCCGCTCTGAGGGCGCAGCTGCTGCTTCTCATCTATATTGTTATATAGAGAGTTGAGTGGTTTCTATTACCCGGCAGATGTCGTCCATGTTCCTCTGCGGCCGCCGCATGCTCTGATTTGTCACAGCTATTTATATGGAGAAGAAAGAGGCGGAAATAATATAAGGAATTTATATATATATATAATATATATAATATATATATATATATATATAATATATATATATATATATACTATATATATATATATATATATATACAGTGACATCACATTATTATGACCAGCAGCTAATATCCATAGAGCCAACACCACCATCCAGGGGCTCCACAGCTGCTGGAGGGTCCATAGAGCCAACACCACCATCCAGTGACCCCACATGCTGACTGCACCCACAGCTGCTGGAAGAGCCATAGAGCCAACACCACCTTCCAGGGGCCCCACATGCTGACTGCACCCACAACTGCTGGAGTTGCCATAGAGCCAACACACCATCCAGGGGCCCCACATGCTGAATGCACCCACAGCTGCTGGAGGAGCCATAGAGCCAACACCACCATCCAGGGCCCCACATGCTGACTGCACCCACAGCTGCTGGAGGGTCCATAGAGCCAACAACACCATCCAGGGGCCCCACAGCTGCTGGAGGGTCCATAGAGCCAACACCACCATGCAGGGCCCCACAGCTGCTGGAGGGACCAGAGAGCCAGCACCACCTTCCAGGGCCCCACAGCTGCTGGAGGGTCCATAGAGCCAACACCACCATCCAGGGGCCCCACAGCTGCTGGAGGGTCCATAGAGCCAACACCACCATCCAGGGGCCCCACATGCTGACTGCACCCACAGCTGCTGGAGGGTCCATAGAGCCAAAACCACCATCCAGGAGACCCACATGCTGACTGCACCCACAGCTGCTGGAGGGTGCATAGAGCCAACACCAACATCCAGGTGCCCCACAGCGGCTGGAGGGTCCATAGAGCCAACACCACCATCCAGGGGCCCCACAGCTGCTGAAGGGTCCATAGAACTAACACCACCATCCAGGGCCCCACAGCTGCTGGAGGTTCCATAGAGCCAGCACCACCTTCCAGGGCCCCACAGCTGCTGGAGGGTCCATAGAGCCAACACCACCATCCAGGGGACCCACAGCTGCTGGAGGGTCCATAGAGCCAACACCACCATCCAGGGGCCCCACATGCTGACTGCACCCACAGCTGCTGGAGGGTCCATAGAGCCAACACCACCATCCAGGGGCCCACATGCTGACTGCACCCACAGCTGCTGGAGGAGCCATAGAGCCAACACCACCATCCAGGGGCCCCACATGCTGACTGCACCCACAGCTGCTGGAGGGTCCATAGAGCCAACACCACCATCCAGGGGCCCCACAGCTGCTGGAGGGTCCATAGAGCCAACACCACCATCCAGGGGCCCCACATGCTGACTAGACCCACAGCTGCTGGAGGCTCCATAGAGCCAACACCATCATCCAGAGGCCCAACAGCTGCTGGAGGGTCCATAGAGCCAACACCACCAACCAGGGGCCCCACAGCTGCTGGAGGATCCATAGAGCCAACACCACCATCCAGGGGCCCCACACAGGCTCCATTGGGGTCTGGGGATTTAGGGCCCAGTGTAGTACTTGGAAGTCTTGGTCCTGCTCTTCCAACCAATGTCAGACATTTTTAGTTGTGTGACATGTCGCATTGTATTGCTGGAAGATTCCATTCACCCCAGGGGAGACAGTCAGCCTGTATGGGTGTATGTGATCTGCAGGGAGGAATTCATACCCAAATCGGGTGAGAGCATCTTTCACATGGATGAGTGGCCCAGAGAATGCCTCAAAATCTTCCCCCAGATTATAATGCTGTCATCTCCAACTTGTGTTCTTCCAGTGATGGTTGCAGGGTTTTTGTTCTCCAACAGGTCATAAACTGTACATGCTCAGAAATACAGAAATACCGTTATCCTGCATCCAAAAGCCAAAAATAATCCCAACTCTGATAAATCAGCAATGAGGGATATATGTGCAAACAGACACCTTATATACCCACCAAGCCAGCGCACCACACGTCACTTGCTTTATGAACTACGCCTGGAGGTAGAAAGTAGTCATTATAATGTGACTTTACTGTGTATATACTGTATGTACTGAGCAATTATTCTGCTACGTGACCCTATTCGCCAGTTCTGATTGGTGCAGAGCGGGGGGCATGATTTCGTATAGCACCTGCCTCTGCATCACCCTCCTACTTTATGGGGCATCTTTTTATAGGGTGTCTTTCTAGACAGATGTGAACATTTCCCAGGGGCAGAATTGCCATTGGAGTCTATAGGAATGTCGGCCATATTGATTGGCACCCAGCTTTCCACAGAACAGATACAATTTCCAGGGAATAGGGGTCCTTTAAGACCTGCAGAGATCGCCGCCTTTTAGGACTACGTCATGGTTATTTATGGAGTGCGCGCAGGAACATTCAGCCCCGTCTTATTAGCCGCCTCCTGACAACATCAAGAAGCATCTGGAGCGCAGCAATAATTCTCCCAAATCTGTTTATACTGAGCCCAAATCCCGTGTTTGCAGCAGAAGCTTGGAAAGGTTTAAGGGTCTTCGATCTGGTGGCGTCCAAACACTCAACCAGCGCCAATCACCGCCTCAGCCCATAAAGCCGTGCTCCTAGGTTGCTGCAGAAGCATTCCAGGCCCCCAGAGAGCGTGGCCGCCCGCCAGCACCCCGGCTATTCCTCCAGGACACCGGCCCATAAATGGTAGCGTTTTATCATAGAAAACAACATGAGGGGAATGGAAGTCGCTGGGAATGTGCAGGAAGACCTGGCCGCAGGTTAACCCACTCATGGCACGAACCCCAGAACCGGCGACGACCCAGTGACGGGATCAGAACCTGTGTGAATACAATTGATTGATACAACAAGACCCAGAATGGTCAAACTATTGGGTCAAATAACACAGAATAATATTTTGTAACAGAATTTCACATTAAAAGTTCATGATATAGATCAATATTTTGCATACTCCGGGAGGCTTTGGGAAAATGGGGTGGAGTTCATGTAAACTCTGCACCCAAACAGGGCCTATTGAGGACGATTCAGCAGAGCTCCTTCTGGGTGGATCAGCGGTGCTCCTGGGTGAAGCAGAGTATCAGTGATACTCCTGGGTGGACCCATAGTGCTCCATGTGCGTGGATCAGTGGTGCTCCTCCTGGGTGGATCAGTGGCACTCCTCCTAGGATCAGAAATGCTCCTCCTGGGTGGAGTAGAGGTGCTCCTGGGTGGAGCAGAAATCATCCTGGGTGGACCAGTGGTGCTCTTCCTGGGTGGAGCAGAGGTGCTCTTCCTAGGTGGAGCATAAGTTCTCCTGGGTGGATTATTTGTGCTCCTCCTGGGTGGATTAGCATGCTCCTGAGTGGTTTAGCAGTGCTCCTCGTGCATGGATCAGTGGTGCTCCTCCTGGTTGGATCAGTGGTGCTCCTCCTGGGTGGATCAGTGGTGCTCCTCCTGGTTGGATCAGTGGTGCTCCTCCTGGTTGGATCTGGTCTCCTCCGGTTTGGATCATCTCCTCTGTTGGATCAGTGGTGCTCCTGCTGGGTGGATCAGTGGTGCTCCTGCTGGGTGGATCAGCGGTGCTCCTGCTGGTTGGATCAGTGGTGCTCCTCCTGGGTGGATCAGTGGTGCTCCTGCTGGGTGGATCAGTGGTGCTCCTGCTGGGTGGATCAGTGGTGCTCCTCCTGGGTGGATCAGTGGTGCTCCTCCTGGTTGGATCAGTGGTGCTCCTGCTGGGTGGATCAGTGGTGCTCCTGCTGGGTGGATCAGTGGTGCTCCTCCTGGTTGGATCAGTGGTGCTCCTCCTGGTTGGATCAGTGGTGCTCCTCCTGGTTGGCTCAGTGGTGCTCCTCCTGGATGGATCAGCAATGCTACTCCCCGGGTTGATTGAGAATGCTCCTTCTGGGTGGATTAGCAGTGTAACTTCCTAGTGGATCAGCCGTGCTCCTCCTGGGTGAATCAGCAGTGCTCTTGAGTGGATCAGTAGTGCTCCTGGGTAGATAAGCTGTGCTCCTCCTGGGTGGATCAGCAGTGTTACTTCCTAGTGGATCAGCCGTGCTCCTCCTGGGGGATTAGTTGTGCTTCTGGGTAGATAAGCGGTGCTCCTCCTGGGTGGATTAGCATGCTCCTGGGCAGTTCAGCAGTGCTCCCCCTGTATAGATCTGCGGTGGTCCTCTGGGGTGGATCAGCAATGCTACTCCCTGATTGGATTGACGGTTCTCCTCCTTAATGGATCACCCGTCCCCGTGTCTCCCTCCTGGGTGAATCAGTGGGTTTGGGCTCTCTCCTCGGGTGAATCAGTGGTGCTCCTCCCGGGTGGATCAGTTGTGCTCCTGCTGGGTGAATCAGTGGTCCTCTGGGGTGGATCAGCAATGCTACTCCCTGATTGGATTGACGGTTCTCCTCCTTATTGGATCATCCTTGCTCCTCCTGGGTGGATCAGTGGTGCTCCTCCTGGGTGGATCAGTGGTGCTCCTCCTGGGTGAATCAGTGGTGCTCCTCCTGGGGGATCAGTAGTGCTCCTGGGTAGATAAGCGGTGCTTCTCCTGGGTGGATCAGAGTGCTCCTGGACGGTTCAGTGGTGCTCTTGGGTAGATCAGTGGTGCCTCTGGGTGATCAGTGGTGCTCCTGGGCAGATCGGCAGCGCTCCAGGGCGGATCAGAGGTATTGCTAGGCAGATCATGGGCATTCCAAGGGGTGAAGCTAAAACCTCCAGAGAATGGGGAATAAAAGGTTAGCTAGCATGCATTTTTGTGACAAGGAACTTGGTCTTATTTTATCTTACATCTACCTATGTATCTGTGTTTTAAAGTGTATCTGTACTTGTAGGGAACTTTTAAGGATAACCTGTCCTGTGTCTTCATGAGGAATAGCGTTATTTCTAATTATATGCCTTTTTTATCAAACCTCTAATTTTTAGTTGTCTCTAAGCTAGTGGGGGAAGATGAGCTGCTATGATGTCTCCCATACACTGCACACAGAAGAGGAGGAGATCCTGCCCCCTATATCTCTACAGGAGACTAGCTGCTATGATGTATCCCTGCCGGCAGTGAGGAAGATCCTGCCTCAACTCTATATGCTCTACTATGGGAAAATAGCTGCTATGATGTCTCCCATACACTGCACACAGAGGAGGAGATCCTGCTCCCCTATATCTCTATAGAAGACTAGCTGCTATGATGTCTCCCATACACTACAGACACAGAGGAGAAGATCCTGCCCCCTATACCTCTATAGGAGACTAGCTGCTATGATGTCTCCCATACACTGCACACACAGAGGAGGAGATCCTGCCCCCTATATCTCTATAGGAGACTAGCTGCTATGATGTCTCCTATACACATCACACACAGAGGAGATCCTGCCCCCTATATCTCTATAGGAGACTAGCTGCTATGATGTCTCCCATACACTGCACACACAGAGGAGGGGATTCTGCCACTTATTTTTCTGTAGCACATCCTTAGAAGCAGCATGAAGGATATTATAGAGCAGTACTGGGCAGTGAGAAGTTTGACTCTAACACTAGGGTGAGACTTAACACTTAATACTACTGTCTCTGTGTGTCTCTCCACCTATATACTCTACAGCTACCTCCCCCTCCCCTCTCCATAGACTTCTACTGGCAGCACTAACCTGTTCCCTCAGAGCTGACAGCATCTCTCCTGTATCAAGAGACCGTTTTATCAGTTCTTTGCTGTGAGTTGTGTGTTTGGCGAGAAGAGGATTTAATAAGTGGAGTTGGAGGCGTTGTTCTCTGATAAGATGTATCCGTTATTTCCATTCATTTGTACTATTGATTTATGTAGCGTTTGTAGAAAGGTTTGTGGCCATTACAGCTTTTGGATGAGGTCTTTTGTTCTTTGATCCGCCCGATCTTCTATCTTTAGGTGTTTGATGTTGGGTTTTGTCTGTAGGTTTCCTCACATCTACAGCCAGATGCCGTCATGGCCGGAGATAACATCGGAGAAACCTTCCTTTACTGTCGGCTTTCAGCATTAATTATGAATATTCTCCAGTTTTAAGCATTTTGAAGTGTTAATGTAACGAGCATCAGAGATAAGAGCGCGGGTGAGTCAGGTCTCTGGGGTCCATCAGCTTGGACATAGACATCAAGCTCATGGAGGGGGAACCAAACAACCTGCCGGATCAGGAACCTGCAGCTCGGTAGCTTCAAGAATCTACAACTCCCATCATGCTCTGATGGACAAGTAGACCGTCAAGACCACATTGGTCAGGCTCTAAGCCCACAGGTCAAATCTGGCTCACCATCCCATTTTCTATGGCCCGAAAGAGCTTAGGACTGGTCAGTACTTGGCAGAGGCGGTGTCACCAGCAAAGGGAGCAGGCGCCAGATTTCTATGGTGTCAGGTGTTAGTGATGTCATCTATACTATCTGCACAGTCATGTACTAGTGATGTCACCTTATCTATTAGTGATGTCATCCTATCCATTAGTGGTGTCATCCATTTTATCTATGGCATGTCAGGTATCGGTGATATCACCTGTAGTATCCACACAGTCTTGTACTAGTGATTTCATCCTATCCATTAGTGATGCCATCTTTAGTATCTATATGGTGTCAGGTATCAGTGATGTCATCTGTAATATCTAAACAGCCTCGTACTAGTGATGTCATCCTATCCATTAGTGATGTCATTTATTTTATCTACATGGTGTCAGGTATTAGTGATGTCATCTATAGTATCCACACAGTCATGTACTAGTGATGTCACCTTATACCATAAGTAATGTCATCCATAACATCTATGTGGTGTCAGGTATCGGTGATGTTATCTCTAGTATCTGAACAGTCATGTACTAGTGATCTCATCCATAACATCCATGTGTTACCAGGTATTAGTGATGTCACCTGTAGTATCTGCACAGTCATGTTCTAGCGATGTCATCCTATCCATTAGTGATGTCATCCATAGTTTCTACATGGTATCAGGTATCAGTGATGTCATCTGTAGTATCTATATGGTGTCATCTGTAGTATCTATATGGTCATTTACTAGTGATGTCACCCTGTCCATTAGTGATGTCATCCATAACATCCATGTGTTATCAGGTATTAGTGATGTCACCTGTAATATCTTCACAGTCTTGTACTACTGATGTCACCTTATCCATTAGTGATGTCATCCATAACATCTATGTGGTGTCAGGTATCAGTGATTTCACCTGTAGTATCTATATGGTTATTTACTAGTGATGTCACCCTATCCCTCAGTGATGTCATCCATACCACCCACATATACTATTTATACAATAAAGTAGATCTGTATTGAGTTGCTTTTGCACCTACTACTTTGAGAGGAGACGCAGCACAGGAACGCTGTATTATACAGAATCATCACTTAGGGCCAAATATACTTATTATGTAGTTTATATGATGTCATGACCATTTTTATTTGATAGACTACTTGGATTGTTATTAATAATATTTGGTTACACTATTCATATGATGTGATCAACCAGTGATGGCATAATGCTACCTGAAAGTGTTATCAGGATCCATGTATACCATTCGCATGATGTCATCAGCCAGCAGTGTCATGATACTTAGTAAATGATATAATCAGAATCCATGTATACCACCATGACGTCATCAACCAGAAACCTCATGATACCTGGTATATGATGTCATCAGGATCCATGTCTAGTATCTATAAGATGTGGTCAACGAGCAATGTCATGATACGAAGTATATGATGTCATCAGGATTTATGTGTACTACCTATATGATGTCATCAACCAGCAATGTCATGATATGAAGTATAGGATGTCATCAGGATCCACGTGTACTATCCATATGGTGTTGTCAACCAACAACGTCAGAATAATTGGTATATGATGTCATTGGGATCCATGTATACCATCCATATGATGTCATCAACCAGCAGTGTCATGATACTTGGTATATGATGTCATCATGATTTATGTGTACTATTCATATGATGTCATCAACCAGCAATGCTATAACCCTAAGTACACAGTGTGACGGGATCTAACAATTCTGGATATTTTCATGCTGTCCACTTGTCATGTTCTCCTTTCCTCATTATTACTATCTGCTCTTACTTTCGTTCAGCAAGAAGTGACCTATTGTCTGTTTATACTACTCATATGAAGCAATGAATCAGTGATGTCATCACACTGTGTATATAATATCATCAACAGCTGATGTGCTCCAGATCTACTCATGCTATCTGTATGATGTTATCCACAGTTTTGTCATCCATAGTGGATATGATGTCATCATACGATGAATAAATGCCATCAACAGCTGAGGTGCTCCAGACCTACTCATGCTATCTGTATGATGTCATCCCCAAGTGATGTCATCCATAGTGGATATGATGTAATCCACCAGTGATGTCATCCATAGTGGATATGATGTCACTGACTATATCGCGCTTCATGAACCGTCTTGATTCTTTCTCTCGGGCAAATTGTGTTTTCTCGCTTGTTAAAATATTTATTATTTTCACGAACAAGTAAAAAAAAAAGGTGATTAATCAGCGGCTGCTGCCTGTGAGTGTGCAGGTGACAGCTCCGCTCACTTCGTGCAGCCTCGCCCCCTCCCTCTCCCTCCTCCAGGCGATTTCTCGGTAGAAGTTGCTTCATGCTTTACTGAAGTTCTCATTTATCTCTATGATGGAGGGAGTCTCAGGTGCATTCGGGTCCCTGAGGGCCCATTGACAAAAGAGGCAACAGTAGAGAATATTCTGCTGATTATACAGTTCAGTCATTCTGCTTCACAGCCCTTTCTACTTATATGGATGAAGACCACGTGAGGACAGTCATAGGCCATAGAGCAGTCCCCAGCTTTTCATAGATAAACCTACCTCCCTTGTCGCCTCTCCTATTCCGCTGCTTCAGTGTCAGTCTGTTCTGTAGTTCTGGTATTCTATTCAGGAACCATGAGGCTCAGGATGAACAATGCATTAATGGGGTGTTCTCATTGTACACATTGACGTTATATCAATAGGATCCGCCATCAATATGTGATAGGTGCGGGTCTCACCTCTGGGAAAGGCCCTCAGAAAGTCTCCATTGAAGAACAATGGTAGGAAAGCTCCCATTGATTTCAATAGAACTTCCAAGTACAGTCGGGTGGGCCGCTGATTTGTATTCAGAACTCCCATTAAAATCAATGGGACAGTTCCAACCACCTCTATGTGTTGAATAGAGACTTACAGGAGTCCATTTAAAAAATGGGTGCAGCTCCCAGAGGTAGGACCATTGTCGGACTGGGGTGCCTAGGGTCCACCAATGGAGTTAATTGTGGAGGCTCGCCAGTGGAGATGATTCTTGTACCTCTTCAGTAAATTCTTGGGGCCACCAGTGGAGATGATTCTTAGGGCCACCAGTGGAGATGATTCTTGGGGCCACCAGTGGAGATGATTCTTGGGACCCACCAGTGGAGATGTTCTTGGGCCACCAGGGAAGATGATTCTTGGGGCCACCAGTTTTGGGGTTGATTCTTGGGGCCACCATGTAGGACTGATTCTTGGGGCCCCACCAGTGGAGGTGATTCTTGGGGCCCACCAGTGGAGGTGATTCTTGGGCCAACCAGTGGAGATGATTCTTGGGGCCACCAGTGGAGATGATTCTTGTGGCCCACCAGTGGAATTGATACTTGGGCCCACCAGTGGAGGTAATTCCTGTGACCCACCAGTGGAGATGATTCTTGGGGCCACTAGTGGAGTTGATTCTTGGGGCCACCAGTGGCGTTGATTCTTGGGCCCACCAGTGGAGTTGATTCTTGGGGCCACCAGTGGAGCTGATTCTTGGGGCCACCAGTGAAGTTGATTTTTGGGCCCACCAGTGGAGGAGATTCTTGGGCCACCAGTGGAGCTGATTCTTGGGGCCACCAGTGGAGTTGATTATTGGGGCCACCATTAGAGGTGATTCTTGGGTCCCACCAGTGGAGATGATTCTTGGGTCCCACCAGTGGAGATGATTCTTGGAGCCACCAGTGGTGATTATTCTTGGACCCACCAGTGGAGGTGATTCTTGGGCCCACCAGTGGAGGTGATTCTTGGAGCCACCAGTGGAGTTGATACTTGGGACCCACCAGTGGAGGTGATTCTTGGGGCCACCAGTGGAGTTGATTCTTGGGCCCACCAGTGGAGCTGATTCTTGGGGTAACCAGTGGAGTTGATTCTTGGGGTCACCATTGGAGGTGATTCTTGGGGTCCACCTTACAGCTCCTGTACCTGCCTCTTATATTCCACCTCTTGCTTTTTGCCTCTTTCTCTCAGCCTTTTTGTCTCTCCCAAAGATATACCTGCAGTTTAAAGAAACTGCCATTCCCAGGGGCCCACCATTGGATTCCCCTGTGGGAATCCGTCCCTGGATTGATCCTGCACCTATGCCTCATTAATGTTGGATTCTACTGTTGTACCATCAATGTGTCTGATGCGAAAATTTGTCGACCGACAGCTGACTATAAAAGGTCTGTGCAGAGTTTGCAGCTGCGACAGGGGAGAACTTGCTGTCAGACCCTCAAATGAGAAGACAGGGACAGCTTATTGCCCTCCCTGCCTTCTCTATCATTGTAAATGCAGCGCTCAGTGAATGCTGTATATACAGATAAGCAAGAAACCTCCCCGGCTTCCTACAGCCAAGTGATCACCAGGGCTCAACTGCAGGAGCTGCTGGGTTTTACCAGATACAGATCAGCTCTGCAGTCAGGACTGGGGGCTGTATTTTCCCATTATCAGAGGTCTTTTTCTGACCTTATTGGGGTGATGGGGGGGGGGCACTAGATGTAAGATTAAAAGAAATAAAAGCACAAAAACAAAAGAAATAAATAAGTAAATAATAAAAAGAAAAATTCTTAGAGGCCAAACTGCTACTTCTAGCCCCACCCCCCCGATTACCCTAAAACTTTGTCGCCTTTATGTTAAAATCTGTAACGGAAACGTGACAGAATTACAAAATCGGCTTTAATTCTGCTTTTGCTTTAAAAAAAATAAACAAAAAAGATGAAATTGTGAAAAATATACTTTTTTTAACCATTTTCCCTGATATAAAATTTTTTTTTTTTTTTTAAAAAATGACATAAAAATAAAGCCTGACCTATCAGGGAAAAATTAGTAGAATAATCGAGAGCAAGGAAAGGTTGTAACGTTCAAACCCGTGTCCAGGTAGGGCAGTGATACAATGCAGGGACTTAGTAGATACATAGTATCTCGTTGGTGCACGCCATGGGGTCCAGTACTTATGGGAAGGTCCCTTTAAGATGGGGTTGAATCATCTTCCTATTTTGATGAACTCCTTTAGACCTCGAGATTATGAAGACGCAGAGACTGATGGGGGGAGCTGCTATAAATAGTTGATTATTACGCAGGATGCGGCGTCAGTACTTGTTGCGTCCCCTCCGGTTTCGCTCTGATGGAATCTTCCGGGACAGCTGATTACAATTGACCTTTGTGTATCCAGAGCGAGGCTTCTGTCTCAGACTCCAATCTACCTTATTACTGAACGTCAAGATGAGGTTTCCTGCCCAAGATGATGTCAGGTCCTTGGACCTCGGGCAGGACTGAACACGACAGGAGGGTTGCTGCAGCTGCAGACCCAGCTGAGGTCTGATAAATTGAGTATAGCGCCCCCTGCTGGTGATGGGAGGCCATGTAATAAGATTTAAAGGGGTTAGAAAAACATGGCTACTTAAAGGGACACTGGCGTAACATTTTTCTTCTCAGATATTGACAAGCAACATGTGATTATTATTTTTTTTTTAATTGGATAGTTTTTTTTTATATATTTATTTTTTATAATATTCCCCTCTGTACATGACTTCCTAGTTTGTCTCTCTGACTTCCCCTCTGTGAGCTCTGATAGCAGCAGTGAGGATCGCTTGACAGTTCTCTTCTAGGCCGACTATGGCCTGAGAGGTGTAAGTGTTATCAGCTGGTGCTAGTAGGTGTTAGTTTTATCAGCAGGACACATAATGTGTTACACTAAGACTAATATTGACGTCATACAGTGACCACATAGTGACTAATACAACCATACTGTTCTGTAATGCCCCCTCCCGAACACAGCGCTCCCCTGTACTGGGAACTCCCATAAAACAGAATGGAGAACACAGCACTCTTCCCTTTTGGGAAAAATCTCATAGAACAAAAGGAGAACAAGAGCCCCCCTGTCGGGGAACCCCATAAACAGGATGAAAAACACAGCGTCCCCTTAGGGGAAAAACCCCATAAAACAAAATGGAAAACACAGCACTCCCCGTCGGGGGAGCCTCCCTTAGAACAGAATGGAGAACACAGCGCTCCCCCCCCCCCTACGGGGAACTTCCCATAGAACAGAATGGAGAACACAGCGCCCCCCGACTGGGAACTCCCATAAAAAGATGGAGAACACAGCGCCCCCTGAGGGGAAACCCATGAACAAAGGAGAAAACAGCGTCCCCGTAGGGGAACTCCCATAGAACAAAAATGGGAACAAAGCACTTTCCCTTACGGGAAACTCTCATAAACAAAATGGAGAACAAGAGCCCCCCTGTCTGGGAACCCCCATAGAACAGAATAGAACCAAGCGCCCCCCCCAGACGGGAACTTCCCCATAGAACAGAATGGAAAAACACAGCGCTCCCCCTGTACGGGGAAACTCCAAAAAACAGAAGGGAAAACACCGCGCCCCCCTGTACGGGGGAACTCCAAAGAACAAAGGAAAACCGGTGCTGCCCTGTACTGGAACCCCCCAAAGCAAATGGAGAACACAGTGCTCCCCTGTACGGGGAACCCCCATAGAACGAATCAAAACACAGCGCTCCCCTTATGGGAACCCCAAAATAGAACAAATGGGGTTCGTTGCAAGCCTGACCGGTCTCCTCGACTGCATTTTTGGGGGATAGGTGCAAGGCCCAGTGGTTACATTCAACCCACTGAAGAGCGTTGCAATGTTTTGTGTTAGTCTCTTTGGGGCCGATGTTATGCTTCTTCCAATAGGTTGCGCTAGAGTCCTAGCTCTCTTACCTAGAGCTTATTTGAATAGTTTATAGCAAATGACATATTTAGTTATTAATATGGTTACATGTGTTTCTTTCTTTATTATGGGATTCCAGAATTTGACAGGAAATAAATGATGTACAATTCCAGATTCAGACTGACAAGAAATAAAAAAAAAATTCAATAGACAAATCTGTATATTTCTTAATTTCTCCTTGTGTTTTCATAGTGGTTTTTTTTTATACTGTTTATATAGTTTTGAACCTCGTGTGATGTCCTATATTATCACATAACAGTGACGGCTCAGTACATTTTAGCACACCCGGTCCCCCCTGTGGCAGGTGTATGTTATGGCAGGCATTCATTGTATTTCTTTGGTACCTAAACTGAATGATGGGTCCTCCCGTGCGATGCCCGGCACCAGCAAAGTCATGTTTGACAGCATTTCCTAATTACTGTGATGCATCATTTGACTGAATTACCCCTGGTTTCTTTATAAGTGGGGCTGTCACTTTACTGCTTCCGGGTAAGAATTAGACCAAGGAAGCCACAAGCAGGGGTATAACTAAAACCATGGGCCCCAAGAAAAAAGAATGGGTTCCCACCCCTTGACATAACTAAAACAGCAGCAGAAGTAGCAATGATTGAAGGGAAAGATAATCCCGCCATATATCGGGGGCCCAAAAAGAAAAAACGCAAAAAGAAACGCCATCACCTGTTCCTACAAAAAGGGTCCCCCCCAAATTCTGGGCCCCATAGCATCCCTATGTTGTTTTTAGTATAGTTATGCCCATAGTATAAATAATACCACTATATCAGGGAACCCACATAGTAGAGCTGGAGAGTAGGAAGCCACCAACTACTGCTACTAACCCTACAAAAAGAAACACTGTTCTTTTGTCTGAGTTCATCCCCCGCAGCCTCTGGGCCCCATAGCAGTCACTATGTCTGTATTGGCTATAGCTACACCCACATTATAAATAATCCCACCATATATCAGGGAACCCATATAGCATTGCTGGAGAGAGGAAAGACACCAACTACCAGTTCCCTACAAAAAGTAACTATATTCTTGTCCCTGAATGGACCCCCTTAACCTATGGACTATATAGCAGTCGCTATGGCCCATGGTCACAACACATTGTGCATTTTAATGGATCATGGAGCATCGATATCAGTGACACAAAGTAGTGGGAATTCCATTTATAGGTGGAATCACCTTTAAAGGGGTTGTCACTACAAGGATTGATTTTATGTTAATGATCTTGCAAAAACAAGTCACTTTGCAATATGTGTCATTAACAGTGTCCTACCTATTCCTAGATATCCCCTCTTGGGATGGCTGCATCAGCTCCTCAGGTCACTATAGCTACAGACCTGTTTGATCTCTCCTGATAGGCTGCCAGCACTGGTCGCTATAGCTACAGACCTGTTTGATCTCTCCTGATAGGCTGCCAGCACTGGTCGCTATAGCTACAGACCTGTTTAATCTCTCCTGATAGGATGCCAGCACTGGTTGCTATAGCTACAGATATGTTCAGTCTCTCCTGATAGACTGCCAGCACTGGTTGCTATAGCTACAGACCTATTTGATCTCTCCTGATAGGCTGCCAGCACTGGTTGCTATAGCTACAGACCTGTTCAGTCTCTCCTGATAGACTGCCAGCACTGGTGTATAGCTAAAACCCGTTTGATCTCTCTGATAGACTGCCAGCACTGGTTGCTATAGCTACAGACCTGGCTTCTAATGTAGCCTGGTAGAATCTAGTAAACACGTTCCTGAATTCAAAATGAAACCAAGAAAATAGGACTGAGGTGAGATAAATCAATGTAGTGAGACAACCCCTTTAAGATATAACAGTCGTTACATTGTATCTACAGCTGAAACATTGTATCAAGAACAATTCTAAAGCCCAGTGAAGCAGATCGATGGATCCTGTGTAACATTTATACGGTGTCAATTTAGACTGGGAAGTCTGAGGAACCGCCAAATTTATCAGCCAGGCTCGCGCTGCTTGATGCATTCGCCGGATATTTGGACTTTGTGAACATTTTTCTGATATTTAGACTTTTTAGACTTTTTTTATACCAACTAATTTGTATCAGGATCCAGTTCCAGAACGATGCTGGATCCTAGACATAAACAATGTAGTTACTCTTCTCCTTTGTGCTTGTGTTCCTCACCTTTTGTGAAAAATTTGAATTTGTAATAAATCTGCTGCGTCAGTGATTGCAAACATTCTTCTTCATATCCAGAGGCTAAAAACCTATAAGTCAGGTAAATTGGCTGCACACAGAAAAGGCTGCATTCCTTTCAAATTCAATATTCAATATTAGTTTTTACACCCGCAGCAATGTGCCATCTTTTAATTTATTTATAATGGGGAAAGAGTGGAGTTTCTTTTATTTTATTTATTTTATTTCTTTATTTCTCTTTTACTTTTTCACATGTTTTTTTTTTAAAATGTACTTAATATTTTTTTTTTTACTTTTCCACAATATTCTTTAAAAAAAAGTCTTCATGAACAATCCTTTGATCACCGTAATACTACATAAGACTATTTCTACACAACACAGGTTCCATTTTTGATGGATTCAGTATTTTGAATCCGCCGGTACCCTGAACTGCATAGACAGCAATGGGAAATGACTGCTGTAGTCTATATATATTTATATATATATATATATATATATATATATATATATATATATATATATATATATATATATATAGTCTATACAATATTTTAAAATCAGTCTGAATGCGCACCATGTTGTATATTCCGCTGTATTCGCCGTCGACCCCTTACATGGAATGCACGGGGCTGATGGCAAATCCAAAAATGGTTTTTAGATGTGCAAAGCTAATATTGTTTTCTAGCTTGTGTATGGGGGAGTGTCTGCCTCCTTGTTGGGTTTTACGCACTCCACCCACCTTCACAGGTTTTAAATCAATGCAGTGTACTTAGTAGCTGGAGCCTTCACTCCCTGAAGTATGGAGGTCTGAACAGGCACCAAGAGAGGCAACATTAGTGTAGGTTCCCACCTGTATTTGAGGTCCCCTTGCTGATTGGGAGGTGGCTTAGGCAGTTTTGATTAAAATTGTGAACTAAGAACCTCAAAAAAATGTTCATATATCCTAAATAGCAGAAATGCTTTTTCAAAGATTCCTATGCGCCTTTTGATAGTTTCTTTAGTTGATAGTGTGCTACTGATATAGGATTGTGTAGGCAAATCCAAAAACCGACTGCAGCTGTTGTGCAAATCTGCACCAGAAACCGCAGTCCTGCAAGTGTCAAAATGCCGTCGGATTTTGGTATTGCAAAGTCTTATGCCAATTGTCTGTCAGCCCAACAGTTTTACATGATAGACAGACTGAGGCTGTTATAGCCAGTGCTGGGACAAGCAGCAGGCCGAGGTAGGTAGATGCTTAAGGAGCCACCTCATGCCAGACACGAAGGGGGCGCAGACTGAATTTTCCATGGTGGGGTGCTATATGCCTTATTTGCCTTGGGCACCAACATACTTTGTCTCAGCCCTGGTTACGGCAACCACTGGTACCCCACAATCACACAGTTGGGGTAATGGTGAGGCAGACAGGGAGCCTCTCCTGCCTGTCCAATCCCTTTTATCTTGTGGTTGGTATTGATCATGGCAAGTAAGGGGTTAAATAGCCAAGACCAGCAGGTTCCTCCTTCAGCCTGCTCCCTGCTGCCCCCAAGATGTCTCAGGAGCCCTGGTGCCCCAGGGGCCGGGTGTTTGAGATGCCTGGTCTAAGGTATTTCCGGCATTCTCTTCCATCATAGGTGCTAGATCTGTTACATAACGGACACCAATGACTACAATGGGGCGCCTTAGGTTTCCGTTATGGTACCAGTCATTTTGACCAAAATCTTTCAAGGCATCTGCTATAGAGGCTCCTGAGGTAATTGCTGATGTAGATGTTAGTGTAGCCAAATACTTCTCACAGCTCATGGTTTGTTGCAATTGTATCCAGTCTAAACATTGAAGTAAATAGTTTGGGCTAAAGACTGATACATTGTAGCAAACCTGGCCAGCCCAGCACTATTTGTGACTCACAGATGTAGCAGCTCTGAGCTGTGAGAAGTATCAGCTCAGGTCAGGTTCTCAGCTTCTGAAAGTAAAGCAAGTTCCCATTCACTGACAGTAAGCAGAGAAAGTAAAAGAAGTTCCCATTCACTGACAGCAAGCAGAGAAACTAAAACAAGTTCCCATTCACTGACAGCAAGCAGAGAATGTAAAACGAGTTCCCATTCACTGACAGCAAGCAGAGAAAGTAAAACAAGTTCCCATTCACTGACCGCAAGCAGAGAAACTAAAGCAAGTTCCCATTCACTGACCGCAAGCAGAGAAACTAAAACAAGTTACGATTCACTGACCGCAAGCAGAGAAAGTAAAGCAAGTTCCCGTTCACTGACAGCAAGCAGAGAACGTAAAACGAGTTCCCATTCACTGACAGCAAGCAGAGAAAGTAAAAACGAGTTCCCCCTTCACTGACAGCAAGCAGAGAAAGTAAAACAAGTTCCCCTTCACGGACCCGCAAGCAGAGAAAGTAAAGCAAGTTCCCATTCACTGACCGCAAGCAGAGAAACTAAAACAAGTTACGATTCACTGACCGCAAGCAGAGAAAGTAAAGCAAGTTCCCGTTCACTGACAGCTAGCAGAGAAAGTAAAGCAAGTTCCCGTTCACTGACAGCAAGCAGAGAACGTAAAACGAGTTCCCATTCACTGACAGCAAGCAGAGAAAGTAAAACGAGTTCCCATTCACTGACAGCAAGCAGAGAAAGTAAAGCAAGTTCCCGTTCACTGACAGCTAGCAGAGAAAGTAAAACAAGTTCCCGTTCACTGACAGCTAGCAGAGAAAGTAAAGCAAGTCCCTTCACTGACAGCAGCAGAGAAAGTAAAGCAAGTTCCCGTTCACTGACAGCTAGCAGAGAAAGTAAAGCAAGTTCCCGTTCACTGACAGCAAGCAGAGATCTAGAAAAGGAAGAGACATTAAGGAACAGAATTCAGATCAGAAAGTGTTGAAAAAAAAAGATCTTTAAAGGGGTTGTCTCACTACAAAGGTTGCTTTTTATGTTAAGGATCTTGCAAAAACAAGTCACTTTGCAATATTTGTCCATTAACAGTGTCCTACCTATTCCTAGATATCCCCTCTTGTATGGGCTGCATCAGCTCCTCAGGTCGCTATAGCTACAGACCTGTTTGATCTCTCCTGATAGGCTGCCATCACTGGTTGCTATAGCTACAGACCTGTCTGATCTCTCCTGATAGGCTGCCAGCACTAGTTCCTATAGCTACAGACCTGGCTTTTACTGCAGCCTAGTGGAAGCCAGTAAATGCCCCTGAATTCAAAGTGAAACCAAGAAAATAGGATGAATCTGTGTACTGAAACAACCCCTTTAACACAAATCTAAGTCTGGTAATTCGCATAATATCAACGTGAACTGCGGCTCGATCAGCGCAGCTTTGTGTCTGGGGCCGGGAGGGAGATGGGGGAAAGGGGATCTGGAGGGAGCAGCGTGGCGTAACATTACTGTCCTCTGCGAGATTTCGGAGATAATAGGCAGCCCTGTGCACGATCTGCAGTCCTGTGCCAACCGCAGAGCCAGCCCGGAATTAAATTACGCTGTTTTCATATTATCATTGCTGCTGTATGAGGGCCCCAGAGAGCAGGGAGCGCCGGCTGCAAACTGGGAATTAATCTCCTTACACCGATCAATTTACAGGCAGAGCCCGACATCGCCAAATACAGCCGACAGTTATGGCCATGAAAAAAGCATCGTCTTTACCTTTACAACCTTGATTTCAATTACAAAGGGAAGTGGCGGCCGCTATAACGTAGGTTGTACAATATCAATGTACAATGTGATGTTATATTGATGATTCTTTTCTTGTCCCTGCAGATTGCGTCCCCTTGCTCTCCTCGTGTCAACTACGAGCTGGTAAGTGCAATCCTAGCTTCACTTTTTAAGACTACTTTGATTTCTTGGAAAAAATGGCATCTCAGCATCATGTGTCCGATTCACCAGCTCAGCAGATGGTATCACACATAATAAGATTAGATACACCTGCTCAACAATGTACCGGATGACCTGGTTGGATACACAAGGTCATCAGACAGTATTACACATGATAACATTAGATACACCAGCTCTACAGAATAACACGTGACAGGGTTAGATACATCAGCTCAATAGACAGCATGTAAGGACTAGATACACCAGTTTAGTAGAGAGTATCTGTTACGGGTGTCCCTGCGACCCCCGTGTCGGGTCGCGGCACACCGCAAGCCGCAGCGTGTCCTGCTCGCCGGTGCGCTACCAGGCTGGCTGCGACACCCCGGCGGCTCAGGATCCCACTTACCTCGCCACGCTCCTGTTTCCGTTCCGGCGCTGCAGGAAAATCTAAAGGGACAGCACGCAGGTGATTGGTCTCACCTGGTGCTGACTCTATTTAAGCTCTGACCCTTCCTGGGCACATTGCCGAATCGATAGTGCCCTGTGCTTAGAGAGGAAGCGGTCCAGAGTTTTTGTTCTGATTACCGTGTTCCGTACCTTCTGTCTCTGTCCCTTGACCACGAACCACAGCCGCCTGTCCCGACCTTCTGCCTGTCCCCGACTACGAACCACTGCCGCCTGCACCGACCACGAACCACTGCCGCCTGCACCGACCACAAACCACTGCCACCTGCACCAACCACGAACCACTGCCACCTGCACCGACCACGAACCACTGCCGCCTGCACCGACCACGAACCACTGCCGCCTGCACCGACCACGAACCACTGCCGCCTGCACCGACCACGAACCACTGCCGCCTGCACCAACCACGAACCACTGCCGCCTGCACCGACCACGAACCACTGCGCCTGCACCAACCTACGAACACTGCCGCCTGCACCGAACCACGAACCACTGCCGCCTGCACCGACCACGAACCACAGCAGCCTGCACCGACCACGAACCACGCGCCTGTCCGACTTCCTGTCACCACTAGAACCACTGCCGCCTGCACCGACCACGAACCACTGCCGCCTGCACCGACCACAAACCACTGCCACCTGCACCGACCACAAACCACTGCCGCCTGCACCGACCACGAACCACTGCCGCCTGCACCGACCACAAACCACTGCCGCCTGCACCGACCACGAACCATAGCCGCCTGCACCGACCTGCCTGTCCCTGACTACGAGCCTGCCTTACGATTCTGCACCACGCTGCACCTCGGCTGCCACCGCAAGCAAGTCACGTCAGGGGTAGCGACCTGGTAGCCTCACGCCGCAGCAAGTCCATCCCGCTTTGCGGCGGGCTCTGGTGAAAACCGGGACCTACTTAGACTCCGCTCCCTGGCGTGGCTATTACCATCACTTGTGGTGGTTCAGAGGATCCACTACCACATCCGTTACAGTATCACATGGTAGAATTAGATACCCCAGCTCAGCACATGACAGGTTTAGATACAGAGGCTCATCAGACAGTATCACACATGATAGGGTTAGATACACAGCTCAGTAGACAGTATCACACATGATAGACTTAGATACACAGCTCAGTAGACAGTATCACACATGATAGACTTAGATACACAGCTCAGTAGCCAGTGTCACACATGCTATGATTAGATACACAGCTCAGTAGCCAGTGTCACACATGATATGATTAGATACACAGCTCAGCAATCAGTATTTCACATGCTAGGTTTAGATACCGCAACAAAGAAGACAGTATCACACATGACAGGTTTAGATACAGAGGGTCAATGGACAGTATCACACATGATAGGCTTAGATACTGGCTGAAAAGTCAGTATCACACATGCTAGGTTTAAATACATAGCTCAACAGACAGTATCACACATGATAGGATTAGATACGCTGGGTCAGCAGTATCACACACAATTGGCTGAGATACACCGACAGCTTGGTTGAAGGTACCCCTGTGATTGGGGCATGGGTCGCCCTTCTGCAGTGATTGCCCCACTCTCCTGGGGCTGGGGCTCCGGGCCCTCATTCCTGCACATTCCCAACTTATCCTGCAAAAGAAAACATTGGTGATTGGCTGTGATTCATGGCTCTCCTGCCCGGAGCTGATAAATCAGGACATTTGGGAAGAGACGGCTCCAATTTCAGGGCTATTATTTTTGCAGCTCATAAATTATGGCTTATGGGGGCGGCACTGTTTATTTGGCTATTTTCAGGCCCTCTCCATGTGAAGGCAGAGACCCCCAGATCAGCTGGAGGGGACGCGTCTGCTCCTAGTAATGGAGAGTCTGGGGGCAGATTACAGCAGCTCCAGAATAATTCAATGATCGCCTTAATGAGGAAATTGTCTACAAAGTAATGGGATGACGAGCTGCAGGGACCCTGCTGATGTGCTCATCTGTCTGCATGTGTGTCAGGAGGAAGATACAGAGAGTACAGGCTACATGCTACCGATAGAGCAGAAGATACAGACCCCCCCCCCCATACAGACCCTGATCTTCATGAGGTCACATTAACTAGAGGGCGACAGTGCCTTGGCTATAAACGGCCAGGGAGGAGCAGGGGGTGGGGTAATTTAAAGAGGTTTTGCCACAAAGACATTTCATGTCTGGTTTGTCCTGCTTCAGCTTTCAGTGTGTTTAGAAGGGGGAGTGTGTGATTTGTGATTTGACTGAAGATCATGTGACCCAGCAGGCTTTCCCCACAGGGTGTTCACTCTAGTCAAACAAAGGTCTGTTTATATAAAGAGTTGTGAGTAGCTACAATGTAGCTGAATGGTTAGCGCTTATGCTTTTCAGAATAGGGGTCCTAGTTTCAATTCCCTGCAGGAATTAACCTTTTTTTTTTTCCTCATTGCACATACTTGATAGAGGTTTCTTTTTTTCCTTTTGTTTAGTTGGACGAGAGCGGAGTGACCGCACCTGGGGTTGAACACTCGCTCAGCAGTGAGTGTGTGTGATTACTAGGCAGCACAGAGGATAGGAGTAGAATGACCGCACCTGGGGTTACACACTCGCTCAGCAGTGAGTGTGTGTGATTACTAAGGAGGACAGAGAACGGGAGTAGAATGACAGCACCTGGGGTTGCACACTCGCTCAGCAGTGAGTGTGTGTGATTACTAAGGAGTACAGAGGACGGGAGTAGAATGACAGCACCTGGGGTTGAACACTCGCTCAGCAGTGAGTGTGTGTGATTACTAGGCAGGGAATAGACTGACAGTAGCTGCCTGAGAGGAGAGGTGATGTCTGAGCATGTGCGACCAGGACTGAGGAGCTCTCGTCACTGGTCGCAATCCCTAGGAGCTGTACACTATGGATCACTATGGGAGCAGCTAAAACAAAAATGGTGCAGAATTTTTAATAATGAAAAATGGAAATGCTTATTATTTATTTTGCAAGCTTCCCACATCAATTTTACTTTGTGGTAAAAACCCCTTTAGCTCTGCATGCAGAGTTTACAGCTACAGCTACTGATTGTGCAGGTGTGAGGGGGGAGAAGCAGCTGTCAGTGGCAGCCGAGTTCTCCACAGAGAAGGCAGGGACTGATTATTATCGTTACTGACTTCCTAATTATTGTATATACAGCTCAAGCTTCTCGGCCCCAACAGTTGTATTATGACCGGGGCTCAGTAACTGCAGGAACTGCTGGGTTTCATCAGCCCCAGATCAGCTCTGCAGTCAGTGCTGGGGGATGGATTTTCTCTGTAACTGTGGCTAATATGTCAGCTACAGGGGAAATCCGCAAAAATAAAAAAAAAACGTATGGAAAAAAGTGGCCGAGGGGTGTAAAATATGTAAATAATATAATACATAATAACAGTAATATTGTAACTATATATAACGCTAAAAATAACATAAAAATTTAAATATTTATAAATAATAAGAAGAATAAGGGTATGTTTACATGGTTATAATGCAGGCGTATAGCGGTGCGTACTGCACACTGTATGCTGGACAGCGCCTCCCCCTGAAACTCTCTCTCAGGGGCGTAGCTGTAGGGGGTGCAGGGGTAGTAGTTGCTACTGGGCCCTGGAGCCCTTGGTGGCCCCTCTATCGCATAAGGAGATGCCAATATTATAAGTGACACATGATAGGTTGGGGCCCTTTTATGGATTGTACACTGGGGCCCTGGAGCTTTAAAGGGGTTGTCTCGCTACAAGGATCACTGCTTTTTATGTTCAAGATCTTTCAAAAACAAGTCACTTTGCAATATATGTTCATTAGCAGTGTCTTACCTATTCCTAGATATCCCCTCTTGCATGGGCTGCATCAGTCTTTCATGTTGCTATAACTACAGACCTGTTTGATCTCTCCTGATAGGCTGCCACCACTGGTCGCTATAGCTACAGACCTGTTTGATCTCTCCTGATAGGCTGCCAGCACTGGTTGCTACTGATAGGCTACAGACCTAGTTCAATTCTATCTCCTGATAGGCTGCCAGCACTGGTTGCTATAGCTCCAGACCTATTCAATCTCTCCTGATAGGCTGCCACCACTGGTCGCTATAGCTACAGACCTGTTTGATCTCTCCTGATAGGCTGCCAGCACTGGTTGCTATAGCTACAGACATGTTTGATCTTTCTAATAGGCTGCCAGCACTGGTTGCGATAGCTAAAGACTGTTCTATTCTCCCTGATAGGCTGCCAGCACTGGTTGCTATAGCTACAGACCTGTTCAATCTCTCCTGATAGGCTGCCAGCACTGGTTGCTACAGCTACAGACCTGTTCAATCTCTTCTGATAGGCTGCCAGCACTGGTTGCTATAGCTACAGACCTGGCTTCTACTGCAGCCTAGTAGAAGCCAGTAAACACGCCCCTGAATTCAAAGTGAAACCAATAAAACAGGACTGAGGCAAGATGAATCAATATAGTGAGACAACCCCTTTAAGTTACGCCTCACTGACTGTCATTCTCCCCGGAGTGTATTCACTGGGAAGAATTGACAGTCAGTTCTTTCCCCGACTGCGTATTGTGCACTGGGGGAAAGAACAGGTAATTCTAGCTCTCAATGAGAAGTATAAATTACCGCAATGTCGGCCTGTACTTCGGGCGTATTGTAGCGCAATTACGCGCCGGAGCATGGACCGAGAATATAGTGTGTGAAAATACCCTAAGAAATAAATAATAATATTTATAAAAAAAAATACACCGACAGCTCGAGCTGCAACTTTTCACTCCAGCGGAAACCTTGTATCCGTATATAACAATGTCCATGACTCAAAAGTGACACAATTATCAAACTTATTTCAGCGCCATTTTCCTTTATAAAAATGAAAAAAAATATAAAAATGCGAGAAACAGATTTTTAAATATCTTTTTAAACAATTTATCCTTATTTTGTTAAAATAAAAAAATACATAAAAATAAAGGTTTATGTATCACAGGAAAAAGGCGAAGAAATTAGCAGAATAACCGAGCGCTAGAAACCATTATAGCGTTCTAACCCGCATGTACTAAGAAATAGGTTCATATCAGGAACGGGGAGGGGGCAAAGGCAGTGACTGCTTCAAGTGCTATGCATATGTCAAGAATGTATGATACATGCACAAAGGTGGAATCCTCACCTATCTCCAAAAGGGAGTCCCCCAAACTTTTCGTCCTGCTTTGTGCTGTGGTTGCTGTGAATGTAAAGGTGGCGTCCAACATGGGGTTTTCTTGGGGCCACCAGTGAGATAATCTTGGCGCCCCAGGGGAGATGATTTTTGGGGTCCCCTGGAGTTGATTCTTGGGTCACCAGGGGGAGCGTTTTTGGGGCCCACCATGGAGTGATTTTGGGGCCACCAGTGAATGATTCTTGGAGCCAACAGGGAATGATTCTTGGAACCCACAGGGGGATTGATTTTGGGGCCACCAGTGGAGCTGTTTCGGGGGGCCCCATGGAGCTGTTCTTTGGGCCACCAGGGGAGCGATTCTTGGGGGCCACCAGGGGATGATTTTGGGGTCCCCCCAGTGGAGCTGATTCTTGGGACCCACCAGTGGAGATGATTAATTGGGGTCCACCAGTGGAGTTATTCTTGGGGCCACATGAGATGATCTTGGAGCCACCATTGGAGCTGAATTCTTGGCGGCCACCAGTGGAGATGAATCTTGGTGCCCCACCAGTGGAGATATTCTTGGGCCCCACCAGTGGAGAAGATTCTTGGGCCCTACCAGTGGAGATGGATTCTTGCGCCCACCAGTGGAGATAAATCCTTGGGCCCGCCGTGGAGATGACTTCTTGGGCCCACCAGTAGGAAGTTGATTTCTGGGGCCTACCCAGTGGAGTATGATCATGGGACCCACCATGATATATTCATGGGCCTACCAGTGGAGATGATTCTTGGGCCCACCAGTGGAGATGATTCTTGGGCCCCACCAGTGCAGGTGATTCTTGGGCCCCACCAGTGCAGGTGATTCTTGGGGCCACCAGGGGATTTGATTATTGGGGCCCACCAGTTGAGATGATTCTTGGTGCCCACCAGTGGAGAATGGAGTTCCTTGGGACCCACCAGTGGAGATGATTCTTGGGACCCACCAGTGGAGATGATTCTTGGGGCCTACCAGTGTAGATGATTATTGGGACCCACCAGTGGAGATGATTCTTGGGGCCTACCAGTGTAGATGATTATTGGGTCACCATAGTTTAGTGGAGATGATTCTTGGGCCTAGCCAGTGGAGCTGATTCATGAGCCACCAATGGAGTTGATTCTTGGGGCCACCAGTAGGAGATGAGTCTTGGGCCTACCAGTGGAGATGATTCTTGGGGAACCCACCAGTGGAGATGAATTCTTGGGGCCCACAGTGGAGTGATTCTTGGGGACCACCAGTGGAGATGATTCTTGGTGGTGCCCACCATGGAGTTGATTCTTGGGACAACCAGAGAAGATGATTATTGGGACCACCAGTGGAATGATTTTGGCACCAACCATGGTAGATGATTCTTGGGGTCCACCACTGGGAGTTATACTTGGAGCCTACCATGGAATGATTCCGGACCCACCAGTGGAATGATACTTGGAGCCTACTCAGTTGAGGATATACTTGAGCCTACAGCATGAGATGCGATTCCTTGGGACCCACGCATGGAGATGATTCTTGGGGCCTACCAGTGGAGATGATTCTTGGCCCACAGTGAGATGATTCTTGGCCACCAGTGGAAGATGATTCTTGGGGCCACCAGTGGAGATGGGTTCTTGGGCCCCACAGTGCAGTTGATTATTGGCCCGCCCAAAAAAAAAAAAAAAAAATATAATATATATAAAAAAAAAAAAAAAATACACCACTGCAGTTGATTCTTGGGGCCACCAGTGGAGATGATTCTTGGGACCCACCAGTGGAGATGATTCTTGGGGCCTACCAGTGTAGATGATTATTGGGGTCACCAGTGGAGATGATTCTTGGGGCCTACCAGTGGAGCTGATTCTTGGAGCCACCATTGGAGTTGATTCTTGGGGCCACCCGTGGAGATGAGTCTTGGGGCCTACCAGTGAATGATTCTTTGTAACCCACCAGTGAAGACTGATTCTTGGGGCCCACCAGTTGTTCTGATTTTTGGGGCCCACCAGTGGAGTTGATTCTTGGGACCACCAGTGAAGATGATTATTGGGGCCCACCAGTGGAGATGATTCTTGGCACCAACCAGTGGAGATGATTCTTGGGGTCCACCACTGGAGTTGATACTTGGAGCCTACCAGTGGAGATGATTCTTGGGACCCACCAGTGGAGATGATACTTGGAGCCTACCAGTGGAGATGATACTTGGAGCCTACCAGTGGAGATGATTCTTGGGACCCACCAGTGGAGATGATTCTTGGGGCCTAACCAGTGGAGATGATTCTTGGGCCCACCATGGAGATGATTCATTGGCCCACCATGAGTATGAAATCTTCGGGCCCACCAGTGGAGATGATTCTTGGGCCACCAGTGGAGATTGTTCTTCTTGGGCCCCCACCAGTGCAGTTTATTCTTGGGCCCACCACTGCAGTTTGATCCTTGGGGCCACCAGTGAGATGAAGTCTTGGCGACCCCACCATGGAGTTGATTATTGGGCCAACCAGTGAGAATGATTCTTGGGACCCCACCAGTGTGATGAGTCTAGGGGCCTGCCCAGTGGAGATGATTCTTTGGCCGCACCAGTGGAAGATGATTCTTGGGGCCCACCAGAGGGAGATGATCTCTTGGGGACCATAACAGTGGAGATGATTCTTAGGCCCCACCAGTAGGAGATGATTCTTGGGCCCAGCAGTCGGAGATGATTCTTGGGGACACCGTGTAGATGAATTATTGGGGCCCACAACCAGTGGAGATGATTCTTCGGAGCCCACCCATGGAGATGATTCTTTGGTGGACCTACCAGTGGAGAGATTCTATGGGCCCTACCCAGTTGAGATATTCTTGGTCCAGCAAGTGGAGATGATTCTTGGGGCCACCAGTGGAGATGATTCTTGGGCCCCAACTGTGGAGTTGATTCTTGGGGCCACCAGTGGAGGTGATTCTTGGGGCGCACCAGTGGAGGTGATTCTTGGGGTCACCAGTGGAGGTGATTCTTGGGGCGCACCAGTGGAGGTGATTCTTGGGGCCACCAGTGGAAGTGATTCTTGGGGCCACCAGTGGAGATGATTCTACGGAGGCAAGCTCCAACCAGTGGAGCTGATTCTTGGGCCACCAGTGTGGAGCTGATTCTTGGAGCCACCAGTGGAGTTGATACTTGGGGCCCACTGTTCGAGCTGATTCTTGGGGCTACCAGTGGAGATGATTCTTGGGGCCCACTGTTCGAGCTGATTCTTGGGGCCCACCAGTGGAGGTGATTCTTGGGGTCCACCTGTGGAGATGGTTCTTGGGGTCCAGCTGAGGAGATGATCTTGGGCCTACCAAGTGAAGAGGATTCTTGGGGCCACCAGTGGAGATGATTATTGGGGTCCACCTGTGGAGATGATTCTTGGGGGGCCCACGAGTGGAGATGATTCTTGGGACCTACCAGTGTAGATGATTATTGGGGTCACCAGTGGAGATGAATCCTTGGGGCCTACCCAGTGGAAGATGATTCTTTGGGTGCCAGATGGAGATGATCTATTGGGGTCCACCTGTGAGATATCTTGGGTGCCCACAGTGGAGAATATTCTTGGGACCTACCAGTGGAGATGATTCTTAGGCCCACCAGTGGAGATGATCTTGGGCCCACGCAGTGGAGATGATTCTGGGGCCACCGCAGTGGAGAATATTATTGGGCTCCACCTGGTGGAGTTGATTCATGGGGCCACCAGTGGAGATGATATCTTGGGCCCAACCATTGGAGATGATTCATGGCGCCCACCAGGTGGAGTTTGATTCTGGGACCACCAGTGAAGATGATTATTGGGCCCACCAGTGGCATGATTCTTGGCACCAACCAGTGGAGATGATTCTTGGGGTCCACCACTGGAGTTGATACTTGGAGCCTACCAGTGGAGATGATTCTTGGGCCCACCAGTGGAGATGATTCTTGGGCCCACCAGTGGAGATGATTCTTGGTCCACACCATGGAGATGATTCTTGGGGCCTACCGCAGTGCGGATGATTCATTTGGGCCACCAGTGGAGATGATTCTTGGGCCCACCAGTGGAGATGATTCTTAGGGCCACCAGTGGAGATGGTTCTTTGGCCCCACCAGTGCATATGAGTATTGGGACCCACCACGGCAGTTGGTAATTGTGGCCACCCGTTGAGATGATTATTGGGCGCCACCAGTTGGAGATGATTTTGGGCCTACCATTGTAGATAGATTATGGGGTCACCAGTGTAGATGATTCTTGGGCTACAGTGGAGCTGATTCTGGAGCCACCATTGGATTGATTCTTGGGGCCACCATGGAAAAGTTCTTGGGCCCTACCGTGAAGATGATTCTTGGGACCCATCCCACCAGTGGAGAATGATTCTTGGGGCCCACCAGTGGAGATGATTCTTGGGGCCCACCTAGTGGAGTTTGATTCTAGGGGCCACCAGTGAAGATGATTATGGGGCCCACCAGAGGAGGATGATTCTTGGCACCAAACCAGTGGAGATGATTCATGTGGTCCAACCAAACTACCACTGGGAATTTGATACTTGGAGCCTACCAGTGGAGATTATTCTTGGGACCCACCAGTGGAGATGATTCTTGGGACCGCACACCTGTGGAAATTAATACTTGGAGTCCTACCAGTGGAGAAGAATACTTGAGCCTAACCATGTGGAGATGATTCTTGGGGACCACACCAGTGGAGATATTCATGGGGCCTACCAGTCGGAGATATTCTAGGGCCCACCAGGTAGGAGAAGATCTTGGGCCACCATGGAGATGATTCTTGGGGCCACCAGTGGAGATGGTTCTTGGGCCCCACCAGTGCAGTTGATTCTTGGGCCCCACCACTGCAGTTGATCCTTGGGGCCACCAGTGGAGATGATTCTTGGGACCCACCAGTGGAGTTGATTATTGGGCCAAACAGTGGAGATGATTCTTTGGACCACCAGTGTAGATGATTCTTGGGGCCCACCAGTGGAGATGATTTCTTTGGGACCTACATTGGAGAGATTCTATAGGCCCACAGTGGAGATGATTCTTGGTGCCCAGCAGTGGAGATGATTTCATGGGACACCAGTGGAGATGATTTTTGTGGGCCCACCAGTGGAGATGATTCTTGGAGCCCACCCAGTGGAGATGATTCTTGGAGACATACCATGGAGGTGATTCTTGGCCCTACCATTGGAGATGATTCTTGGGGGCCCAGCAGTGGAGAATGATTCCTTGGGGCCTCAACCAGTGGAGATGATTCTTGGGCCCCACTGGGAGTGATTCTTGGGCCACCAGGGAGTTGATTCTTGGGGCGCACCAGTGGAGTGATTCCTTGTGGGCGACCAGTGAGGTTATTCTTGGGGTCACCAGTGGAGGTGATTCTTAGGGAGCGCACCAGTGGAGGTGATTCTTGGGGCCACCAGTGAAGTGGATTCTTTGGGCCACCAGTGGATATGATTTCTTGGTGGTCCCCCAGTGGAGCTGAATCTTGGGGCCAACCATTGGAGCTGATTCTTGGAGCCACCAGTGGAGTGATACTTTGGGCCGCACTTTCGAGCTGTTCTTGGGGCCCACCAGTGGAGTGATTCTTGGGGGGGGTTTCCTCCTGTGAGATGGTTCTTGGGGTCTGCAACCTGTGAGATGATTCTTGGGCCTACCAGTGGAAGAGATTCTTGGAGGGGCCCTCACCATGGAGATGATATTGGGCTCCACCTGAGGAGTTGATTCTTGTGCCACCAGTGGAGATGATTCTTGGGCCCAGCATGGAGATGATATCTTGGTCCGCTTCCAGTGAGATATTACTTGGGCCTCCACTGTGGGATTGATTTTTGGGGCCACCAGTTGGAGATGATTATTGGGCCCACAAGTGGGAGATGATTCTTGGAGCCCACCAGTGGAGGAAGAATTCTAGGACCACTACCATCGGAGATGATTCTTCTTGGGCCCTACCATCGTTGGAGATGATTCTTGGGCCCCACCTGTGGAGTTGATTCTTGGGGCCACCAGTGGAGTTGATTCTTGGGGCGCACTCAGTTTAGGTTATTTCTTGGGGTCACCAAGAGGTGATTCTTGGGTCACCATGGAGGTGCTTCTTGGGGCGCACCATTGGTAAGTGATTCTTGGGGGCCACCAGGGAAGTGATTCTTGTTGCCACCAGTGAGATGATTCTTGGGCCACCAGTGGAAGATGAATTCTGTGGCCCGACCATTGAGATGATTCTTTGGCCCACCAGTGGGATATATCTTAGGTGCCAACCGTGGAGATGGTTCTTGGGCCCGACAAGTGCAGTGTGATTATTGGGCCCCACCACTCTGCAGTTGATCCAGGGCCACCAGTGGGAGATATTGATTGAGGGACCCACCAGTGGAGATGATTTTTGGGCCTACTATTCTAGCTGATTCTTGTGGGCCCACCAGTGAGTTGATTCTTGGGTCCACCAGTGGAAGATTATTATTTGGGGCCCACCAGTCGAGATGATTCTGCATCCAACAGTGGATATGATTCTTCGGTGGGGTCCACCACTGGAGTTGATACTTGAGCCATACCAAGTGGAGATGATTCTTGGACCCACCAGTGAGATGATTCATTGGGACCCACCAGGGAGATGATACTTGGAGCCTACCAGTGGAGATAATACTTGGAGCCTACCAAGAGGAGAATGATTCTTGGACCGACACCAGTGGAGATGATTCTTGGGGCCACCAGTGGAGATGATTCTTGGGCCCACCAGTGGAGATGATTCTTGGCCCCACCAGTGGAGATGATTCTTAGGGCCACCAGTGGAGATGGTTCTTGGGCCCCACCAGTGCAGTTGATTATTGGGCCCCACCACTGCAGTTGATCCTTGGGGCCACCAGTGGAGATGATTATTGGGACCCACCAGTGGAGATGATTTTTGGGGCCAACCAGTGGAGATGGAAAAAAATTCTTTGGCCCACCATGTAGATGATTCCTTGGGGCCGCACCAGGTAGATGATTGCTTGGGACCATAACAGTTTGAGATGATTCTTAGGCCCACCAGTGGAGATGATTCATGGGCCCCAGCAGTGGAGAGATGAGTTTGGGGACACCAGTGGAGATGAATCTTGGGCCCACCAGTGGAGATGATTACTTGGGAGCCACCAGTGGTAGATGATTCTTGGACCTAACCAGTGGAGATGATTCTTGGGCCTTACTACCAGTGGTAGAATGATTCTTGGAGCCCGAGCAGTGGAGATGATTCATGTGGGCGCCGACCATTGGAAAGATTTCTGTGGGCCCCAACTGTGGAGTTGAATCATTGGGGCCACCCAGTGGAGTTGATGATACTTGGGGCGGCACCAGTGGAGGTGATTCATGGGCCACCAGTGAGGTATTCTTGGGGTTCACCATGGAAGAGTGATTCTTGGGCGCACCAGTTGAGGTGATTCTTAGGGCCACCATGGAAGTGAATCTTGGGGTCCCCTGGGGCCACCCAGTGGAGGATGAATCTTGGGGCCACCAGTGGAAGCTGAATCTTGGGGCACAGAGGAGCTGATTCTTGGAGCCACCAGTGGAGTTGATACTTGGGGCCCACTGTTTGAGCTGATTCTTGGGGCCCACCAGTGGAGGTGATTCTTGGGGTCCTCCTGTGGAGATGGTTCTTGGGGTCCAGCTGTGGAGATGATTCTTGGGGCCTACCAGTGAAGAGGATTCTTGGGGCCCACCAGTGGAGATGATTATTGGGCTCCACCTGTGGAGTTGATTCTTGGGGCCACCAGTGGAGATGATTCTTGGGCCCAGCAGTGGAGATGATTCTTGGGCCCAGCAGTGGAGATGATTATTGGGCTCCACCTGTGGAGTTGATTTTTGGGGCCACCAGTGGAGATGATTATTGGGGCCCACCAGGGGAGATGATTCTTGAGCCACCAGTGGAGATGATCTTGGACCCTACCAGTGGAGATGATTCTTGGGCCCTACCCTTGGAGATGATTCTTAGTGCCCCACCTGTGGAGTTGATTCCTTGTGGCCCACCAGGGGAGTTAGATTCTATGGGGCGCACCAGTTGAGGTGATTTCTTGGGTCACCCCAGTGAGGTGATTCTTTTTTTTTTGTTATGGTGTTTTTTTTTTGTTTTGTTGGTTTTTTTTTTTTTTTTTTTTTTTTTTTTGTTTTTTTTTTTTTTTTTTGTTTTTTTTTTTTTTTTTTTTTGTGTGTTTTTTTTTTTTTTTTGTTTTGTGTGTTTTTTTTTTTTGTTTGGGGGGGGGGGTTTTTTTTTTGTTTTTTTTGTTTTTTTTTTTTTTTTCACCAGTGGAGGTGGATTCTTGGGAGCGCACCAGTGGAAGTGAATTCTTGGGGCCACAGTGTAGATTCTTGGGGCCACACAGTGGAGATGATTCTTGGGTCCACCAGTGGGAGCTGATTCTTGGGTCCCCCAAGTGGAGCTGATGTCTTGAGCCACCAGTGAGTTGAAACTTTGGGGCCCACTGTTCGAGCTGAATTCTTTTGGGGCACTATGGAGATGATTTCTTGGGGGGCCCACTGTCGAGCTGATTCTTGGGCCCACCAGTGGAGGTGATTCTTGGGGTCCTCCTGTGGAGATGGTTCTTGGGGTCCACCTGTGGAGATGATTCTTGGGGCCCACCAGTGAAGAGGATTCTTGGGCCCACCCAGTGGAGATGATTCTGGGGACCTACCAGTGGAGATGATTCTTAGTGGCCCACCAGTGAGAATGATTCTTGGGCCCAATCATGGGAGATGATTCTTTGGGCCCCACCAGTGGAGTTGATTCTTGGGGCGCACCATGAGGTGATTCTTGGGGTCACCAGTGAGATGATTCTGGGGCCACCAGTGGACGATGATTCTTGGGGGCCCTCACCTGTGGAGTTGATTCTTGGGCCCACCAGGGAGTTTGATTCTTGGGCCCACCAGTAGAGTATTCTGGGGCCCACCATTAGTAGTTTAATTCTGGGCCCACCAAGTGAGTTGATTCTTGGGGCCACCAGTGGAGATGATTATTGGGGCCCACCAGTGGAGATGATTCTTGGAGCCCACCAGTGGAGAGGATTCTTGGCACCAACCAGTGGAGATGATTCTTGGGGTCCACCACTGGAGTTGATACTTGGAGCCCACTATTCCGATCTGATTCTTAGGGCCACCAGTGGAGAGGATTCTTGGGCCCACCAGTGGAGATGATTCTTGTGCCCACCAGTGGAGATGATTCTTGGGCCCACCATTGGAGAGTATTCTTGGGGCCTACAGTAGAATGATCTTGGGACCCACCATGGAGATGATACTTGGGGCCTACCATGGATGATTCTTGGGCCCACCAGTGGATGATGATTTCTTGGGCCCACCAGTGCAGAAGAATCTATGGGCCCACCAGTGGAGGATGTTCTTGGGCCCCACCAGTGGCAGTTGATTCTTGGGCCCCATCAGTGCAGTTGATCCTTGGGCCTCCAGTGAGATGATTAATGGCCCACCAGTGGAGTTTGATAATTGTGGCCAACAGTGGAGATGATTCTTGGGACCCACCAGTGGAATGATTCTTGGGCCTGCCGATGGGAATTATTCTTCGGACCTCCAGTAGGATGATGATTCTTGGCCCACCAGTGAATGATTCGTTGGGCCCACCAGTGGAGATGATTCTTGGGTCCCCACCTGAGGAGTTGATTCTTGGGCCCCACCTGTGTAGTTGATTCTTGGGGCCAACCATTGGAGTTTGATTCTTGGGCCATCCAGTGGAGATGATTATTGGGGCGCACACGTGGAATGTGATTATTGGTCACCAGTGGGACGGTTGATTCTAGGGTCGCACCAGTGAGGTGATTATTGGGGGCCCACCAGTGTAAGTATTTTTGGGCCACCCAGTGAGATGATTCTGGGGCCCCACCAGTGAGTTGATTCTTGGGTTCCCCATGGAGAAGATTCTTGGGGTCCACCGGTGGAGCTGATCTTTAAGGAGCCACCAGTGGAGTTGATACTGGGGCCCACTATTTACTGATTCTTGGTCCACCCAGTGGGAGATGATTCTTGCGGGCCCACATGTACGAGCTGATTCTTGTGGGCCCACCAGAGGATGTTGATTTTCTTGGGTCCTCCTATTGGATATCGGTACTTGGTGACCAACATGAGGAGCCGATTCTTGGTGCCCACCATTGAAGCGTATACTGTTGGGCCCCACCAGTGGATATGATATCTTGGGACCTACCAGTGAGATGATTCTTGGGCCTCCAGTAGGAGATGATTCTTAGGGGCGCACCAATTGAGAGGTGATTCGTGGGGTCACCAGTGGAGGTGATTCTTGGGGTCACCAGTGGAGGTGATTCTTGGGCCCAGCAGTGGAGATGATTCTTGGGGCCACCAGTGGAGATGATTCTTGGGCCCCCCTGTGGAGTTGATTCTTGGTGCCACCAGTGGCGTCGATTCTTGGGGTAACCAGTGGAGGGGATTCTTTGGGTCACCAGTGGAGGTGATTCTTGGGGCGCACCAGTGGAGGTGATTCTTGGGGCCACCAGTGGAAGTGATTTTTGGGGGCCAGCAATGGAGATGATTCTTGGGGCCACCAGTGGAGCTGATACTGGGGCCCACCATTGAAAAGGATTCATGGGCCCACCATTGAAAGGATTCTTGGGGCCCACCAGTGAAGAGGATTCTTGGGGCCCACCATAGAAGAGGAAACTTGCGGGCCCACCTGGAGAGGATTCATGGGGGCCACCAGTGGAGTGATTCTTGGAGTCCCCACCAGGGGAAGTTGATACTTGGGCCCACTATTTGAGCTGATTCTTAGGGGCCACCAGTGGAGATGATTTCTTTGCGCCCACTGTTTCGAACGCTGATTCTTGGGCCCCTACCATGGAGGTGATTCTTGTGGTCCTCCTGTGGAGATGTTCTTGGGTCCCACCTGTGAGATGATTCTTGGGCCCACCAGTGAAGAGGTATTCTTGGGCCCACCATGAGTATGATTCTTGGACCTACCCGTGGAGATGATTCTGGGCCCACCAGTGGAAGATGATTCTTGGCCCAGCCGTGGAATGTATTCTTGGGCCCACCAGTGGAGTTGATTCTTGGGGCGTCACAATTGGAGTGATTCTTGGGTCACCATTGGGAGATGATTCTTGGAGCCCCAGTGGAGATGATTCTTGGCCCACCTGTGAGTTTGATTCTTGGCCCCACAAGTGGAGTTGATTCTTGGCCCCCACCAGTAAGTTGATTCTTGGGGCACCCACCATAAGAGTTTGATTCTTGGTGCCCACCAGTGGAGTTGATTTTTGGGGCCACCAGTGGAGATGATTATTGGGGCCCACCAGTGGAGATGATTCTTGGAGCCCACCAGTGGAGATGATTCTTGGGACCAACCAGTGGAGATGATTCTTGGGGTCCACCACTGGAGTTGATACTTGGAGCCCACTATTCGAGCTGATTCTTGGGGCCCACCAGTGGAGCTGATTCCTGGGGCCAAAAGTGGAGTTGATTCTTGGGGCCCACCAGTGAAAAGGATTCTTGGGGCCCACCAGTGAAGATGATTCTTGGGGCCCACCAGTGAAGAGGATTCTGGGCCCAACCCCGGTGTGAGGAGGATTCTTTGTGGACCCACCATGGAGATATTCTTGGGGTCCACCGGTGGAGCTGATTCTTGGAGCCACCAGTGGAGTTGATACTTGGGGCCCACTATTTGAGCTGATTCTTGGGGCCACCAGTGGAAGTGATTCTTGGGGCCCACTGTTCGAGCTGATTCTTGGGGCCCACCAGTGGAGGTGATTCTTGGGGTCCTCCTGTGGAGATGGTTCTTGGGGTCCACCTGTGGAGATGATTCTTGGGGCCCACCTGTGGAGGTGATTCTTGGGGCCAACCAGTGGGCATTCCGGGGGCCCCATGGATTTGATTCTTGGGCCCCACCAGTGAAAAGGTTTTTGGGGGCCCACCAGTGAAGAATTTTGGGGGCCCACCAGTGGAGATGATTCTTGGGCCCACCAGTGGAGTGATTCTTGGGGGCCACCATGGAGATGTTCTTGGGGGACCACCAGTGGAGATGATTCCTGGGGCCACCAGTGGGGTTGATTCCTTTGGCCAACCCTACCCCCAATGATTGTACTTTGCCTTGGCCTTCTTTTATTTCTAACGTTCTGTTACAAAAGTAGCCCCATGCTTGCCCAGCCGGGGTCCATCATGGGTTTCCACGTGTCCCCTGTCGGCCAGTCCACATCTGGGTAGCAGAGATCCTGCGATAGAGCCTCCTTGACAATGACCTCGGGTCTTCGGGAATTTTACTTTGGATTTTGTCTGTAATTGTTAGAAATGTGAATTTGGTGGGGGTGAGGGTCCATCGGGGGTTTTTTCCCCACTGTCCCCGTGGGCCAGTCACATCTGGGTAGCGGATCCTGCGATAAGCCTCCGTGAAAATTTGACCTCGGGGTTTCGGGAATTTTTACTTTGGGGATTTTGTCTGTAATTTTTAGAAATTGTTTGTGCGAGGTGAGATTACGAAATGACTGGAGCTGGGGGGGCCCCTAGATATAGGTCACGGTCTTAATATCTGTTTATCCATGTGCAGTAAACCGTGTGAGTAAGCAGGTAACCGTCCTTAAGACGCGCTAAACCAAAGGTAAGCTCAAATATTTTCCCGGGCCCCGATGGGATTTCTATTCTTTTCCAGAATTGATCTTAAAACCCGTGATCAAGCGGAAGCTGGAAACCCCTAAAAAAGAATATTTTGCAACTTTCTAATATATTAATGTTTTATGTTCTCCCCAAATTCCCAAGGCTGAGCCTGGACCGCTCCACTGGTGGCGCAAAAGGGTTTTAAAAGCTTTGTGCCGCCAGCTCTCTGAGGTCTTTTACATTTATTACCGACCTGGGTTGGATCTGCAGGGCTCTTGGGGTTTTCTCTGGGAAATGGCGGCTCCTGTTCATCTTCAAGCTCAGCTGATTTCTACAGAGTTGATGGGCAATTCTCAGACTCGAACTGTCCCACAGGAGAGCAGAGGAAACCCCTAGTGAGAGCATGGGCATGGTGAGCTGCTTCTCAAGGAAAGATCCCAAAAATCACCTCCGCTGCTGGGGCCATGAGAATCATCTCCACTGGTGGGCCCCAAGAACCAACTCCATTGGGGGGGCCCCAAAAAACCAACTCCACTGAGGCCCCAAAGAAAATCTTCCGGGTGGGCCAAAGAATCACCCCTTTTGTCCCCAAAAGAATTCCTCCGCGGTCCCCCCAAAAAATTTTTCCTTTGGGGCCCAAGAATCAGCTCCAGTGGTGGGCCCCAAGAATCATCTCCACTGGTGGACCCCAAGAACCAACCCCACTGGTGAAGACCAAGAACCAACCCCACTGGTGGAGACCAAGAACCAACTCCAGTGGTGGGCCCCAAAAAAAATCAGCTCCAGGGGTGGGCCCAAGAACACTCCACTGGGGGCCCCCCAAAGAATCAACTCCATGGTGGGCCCCAGGAATCAACTCCCTGGGGGGCCCCCCAGGAATAACCCACTGGTGGGCCCCAAGAATACACTCCACTGGTAGACCCCAATAATCAACTCCACTGGTGGGACCCAAGAATCAACTCCACTGGTGGCCCCAAGAATCCTACACTGGCATTTTTCTTCCACCTTGGCTCTTCCACATAATCTGGACACTGTAAACCTCATGCCATAGACTGTGGCCCCTGACTCCTGACCATGGTATATAGTTCACAGAAGCAACCAGACCATAAAAAAACCAAACCAACTAAAAATTACAGAGCCGCATCCTATGACTATTACGCAGGGCCAACTCATCCCAACATGGACACCTCTTCATATTCTATTTAATCAGCCCTGGCCCCTCCGCCATGTTGTCTCAGTAGCCACCTTGGCAGCACAGTGGTCCCATGGTCAGCCTGGCCAGGTATCAATTTTACTCTGGTTAGCATGGTACAGCACGGTGGCTCAGTGGTCAGCACAGTGACTCAGTGGTTAGCATGGTACAGCATTGTGGCTCAGTGGTTAGCATGGTACAGCATTGTGGCTCAGTGGTTATCACATTGACTCAGTGGTCAGCACAGTGACTCAGTGGTTAGCATGGTACAGCACGGTGGCTCAGTGGTCAGCACAGTGGCTCAGTGGTTAGCACTGTTCCTTATGCTGGGGTTCTGGATTCTCATCTGTGAGGAGGTTGTAGGTTCTCTCTATTCTTCTGGATTTTCTCTGGGTTTTCCAGTTTCCCCACCCTCCAAAAAAACATCCTAAAAGGTTAATTAATTTTCACTGTGACCCCAAAGGAGACAGGGGCAAATATTTAGCCGATCTCTTTCAGGCCCGGTATAGAACAACGCTATATAAATTAATAAACTCCCCGATTCCATCTTCATTTGACCCCTCTGTTAACGCCTCAATGGGCGATGTTGGGTCTCAGCATCTTCCAGTGAATAAAATACTCAGCAATTCTCGGTAAAAATGCAGAGATCCTGGGGGGGGGGCGTCCAGGGGCGGAGCGCCAAGGGGCGGTACTGAACTTTGGGAACATGGGAAAATTTTATTTTTGTTCCATTTTAGTCATAATTCAAGATTAAACTGTATCCCATTAACGTCATAGATTTTGGTGAGGAGCAGAATCGCCAACCAATCAAATCCCAGAACATAAAAGGATCAAATTTACTACAAATCACAGATAAATGTGAACTTCCAGCTACCGGCGCCGATGACAGATCCATCCCCGTTAGTCTGTGCAGGTAAAACACTAATTTTCAAGGCAACTTTTAATCAAGTTTTTATTGGAAAGGGCGGAGCCTCAAGCCCAGACTTAAAAGTATTTTTTTACATCATTTCCATAGTTTTTTAAATTAATTTAAAATTATTTTCTGGAGGAGGCGGAGCCTCAATTCCAGATGTAGCAGTATTTATTACATCATTTGCATAGTTTTTTAAATTAATTTTTTAAAATTATTTTCTGGAAGGGCGGAGCCTCAATTCCAGACATAGTATTTATTACATCATTTGCAGTTTTTTTATTAATTTTTTTTAATTGTTATTTTCTGGAAGGGGCGGAGCCTCATTTCCAGACACAGAAGTATTTATCACATCATTTGCATAGTTTTTTAAATTCATTTCTTTTATTATTTTCTGGAGGGGGCGGAGCCTCAATTCCAAACATAGAAGTATTTATTACATTGATTTGCATAGTTTTTTTTATTATTTTTTTTTTTATTAATTTCTTGGAGGGGGCAGAGCCTCTATTCCAGACATAGAAGTATTTATTACATCACTCGCATAGTTTTTTTTTTTTTAAGATTTTTTTTTATTATTTTCTGGAAGGGGCGGAGCCTCAATTCCAGACATAGAAGTATTTATTATATCATCTGCATAGTTTTTTTTTAATTGTTATTTTCTGGAAGGGGCGGAGCCTCAATTCCAGACACAGAAGTATTTATCACATCATATGCATAGTTTAATTAATTTTTTTTATTATTTTCTGGAGGAGGCGGAGCCTCAATTCCAGAAATAGTATAAAATATATACTGTATATTAAAACATTTGCATAGTTTCTTTTTTGGCGATACAATCTGCAACTTTGTTTCTTGCGTCACTTTTGAGCGGTGGGTGGGGTTTAGCAGAACTGGACGTGGTAACTTTCAGTCTGTTTACAAGTGGCCAGCCCCTGACCTGTACAGCCAATCAGCGGCCGTGGTGGTCACATGACTCACCTCTCGACGATGGAGGCTATGGCGCCAGTAGTAAGTAGCAAGTAGACCGGGGGAAAGGGGAGAGCAGCTGCCTTACATTGCCATCGCTGGGTGAGGGCGAGAAGTTTTTTTTTTGTTTTTTTTTAATTTCTTGCGCTTTTCTTTTAAATTTGAAAAGTAAAAAAAAAAAAAAAATTTGAAAGAAATTTATCTATTTCCTGTTATTCAGTCTTCCCGTCCACCATTTATACATTAAACTTATTGCAACACGATCCTGAGCGGCTCCTGGTGGCTCCAAAATTTGACCTCTCTGCAGGAAGATTGGGCTCCGAATCCGAAACCAGCGGCTCCGAAGATTTATCAAGACGTGAAATTGGCGGCAAATATCGGAGATAAGTAGTGGCTCTAGAGGAGGTAGTCGGCAACTACGGCAGAGGCACAAGTGTTAGAATCGGTCTCTGGTCCTTCAGGCGCTCGTTCTGCGCGGCGTCACAGTTTTGGAAATTTGAGGCGGCTTCTTCCGGAAGATTATTGCTTCTTCTGTTATCTAAGGGAACTAATGAAGTGTCCATTATAATCCTCTGTGTATTAAGTTATAACAGCGGCTGTGACCCTGACACACGTCTCCCCTGCCTGAGCGGCGCCAACAACGGCGCAGACCCCCGGATTCTGTAATCTAATATTACTACGTATCCCCTCTGAGCCCTTCCTCTTCCAGAGGCTTTTCTATTCCTACAGGATGAAGATACTGGAGAGATCAGGGTCATCTGTCTCACAAAAGGTTATGATGCGAGACTGCACAGTACAGCTGTGTTCCCTCTCTGTGATTTATGTGGGACTGCGCATCCAAGTCACAAAAGTGATTTACGTGGGACTGCACAGTACAGTTGATCATTGTCTCCCAATAGCGGTAGTTTCCTATTTTTGCTGATTTCACATGGATCTGGCCCTTTTTCATTCTCTCTAGAGGGGGATCTGGGATCTTTTTAGCCTCTTTTAGGCCTTTTGGAAGGTATTTAAGCTTGGTTGTTTTCTCCTTCAATAAAAAAAACGTATTCACGACTATTTCCTCTTGGCGTCGCGGTTTTGCATTGTGCATTGTTCTCGCTTTGTTGATTCAGTCTGACAGAATCACATCACTCAGCGAGGTTCTCACAGTCACCTTAAGGGCAACACGTTTAAATGGGGCTGCGCCAGTTTTTAGGAGTATATTGCGGAAAAAAACTGTTGTAAATGTCACATGGCAAAACTTGCAGCGGGCGCAGCCCTTCTGAATGCGCCGAAGAGGAGCTAAGCGAGGAGGATGTTATTTACGTTGATAATTCATGTTTTTTGCCCACATTTGACTTAAAGGGGTTTTGCCATGATGTAATGTTGACATGGAATCCTCCAAAATGGGTATTTAATCACTTTTCTAAATATATGCGATTACAAAAAGTGAAGCCTGTGAGAGCTACATCATTGCTCAGTCCCCCTTAGTTTGCTGAAAGTTTACATTAGACCTACCAGGACACTGACAGGAGCTGATCTGGCCAGGCTTGCGTGTTTGCACTTCTTATCTGATGACAGGGAACATGAAGGAGCTTGCAAGGGGCTGGGGAGAAAGTGCAGTGTATGAGGCTTTCGGATGTATTGAGAATCCACTGGTTGTAATGTAATTATTTGAGTAAACATTGCAGAAGCTCCCTTCTTCCTCGCTCTCTGCTCACCCCCTCCCTCTCACCCTGAAAGCCTTTCAGGGTTCAGCATGCTTTGTTTATATTTTCTCCTGAGCAGATAAGAGGTAAGGAACACACTTCTTGGCAAAACCCCTTTAAGCAAAACAAAACAAATATCAGATATAAGAAACAATTAAATGACGGATATCAAAGAAGTAGAAAAAAAATGTAAATAATTAAATCTAAGCAAAAAATAAAGATCTCATCAAAAAAACTTGATATCAGTTTTTTTTTGCTTATTTGATAAAATATGTCTTGCTTCGATTTGATTATCTGTATGTTTTTTTATTGTGATAATCTGTATTTTTGCTGTTTTATCAGTATTTTTTTGCTTATATCTGATATCTGTATTTTTTGCTAAGATTTGATATTTCCAAAAAAACACTGATATCAAAATAAAAAAATGATAAAATCTAAACAAAAAAATAGATCAATTAAGCAAATAAAACCCCTTCGATTTGATATCAATTTTTTTGCTTATTTGATAAAATCTTTATTTTTTGCTTTGATTTAATAATATCAGTATTTTTCTTTGATATCTGTTTTTGCTTAGCTTTAATGAGATCAGTGATTTGTTTGCTTATATCAAAGCAAAAAAGTTACTGATAGCAAAGTATGAAGAACAATACTAATATCAAATCTAAGCAAAAAAAAAAAAAAAAAAGAGCAAAAACGATCGTATCAAATAAGCAAAAAAAAATACAGATCCCAGGTCTAAGCAAAAAAAACCCTCTTTTGCTTATACAGGCAGTCCCCAGGCTACAAACGGGATAGGGACTGTAGGTTTGTTCTTAAAATTGAATTTGATGAAGTCGGAACAGGTATATTTATTTTCATTAAATCGGCACAAAGGTTTTTTTTTCGTTTTGGATAGTGCAGGGAAGGGTTTTTACATTTGAATTGCTGTCTGTTTCCCTAAATTAAGAAGGTTTTCACCCCCAAAAATTTACCTCAAGGGGCAAACCCCCCCCGGGCATGGGTTTGGGGAAATTGGGCGTTCCAAGTTCAACTACTGTGGGGGCATAGAACCCACAAGTGGGCCCGCACGCCCCATAATCTCCGTTTAAATTTTTTGGGGCAGATGTAAGGGCGGGAAGGGGGTTTTAAAAAGGTGTAATTTTTGCCTGTATTTGATAATAAACAGTATTTTGAGGTTCTAAAAAGAAACTTCTATGATTTTAAAAATCAGGGCCCCCTATAACCCCAACCCCCACCAAAATTTTTTTCTTAAAACTATGGTTTTCGGTTTCCCCTGTTTTCTCCCTTTGGGAAATAAAAAGGTGGGGGATTTCCTGAACCATTGGGCGTGTCCCTGCATACCCCAAATCTCAGCACTGGGTAACAATTCAAATTAAAAAAAATACCTTTCCAGGAGGGAAAAAGAAGGGGAACACACAACAAAAGGGATAAAAAGAAAGGGGAAAGGGTCCAGGGGTTGTTAATCATAGGGAAAAATTTACTAAAAAAAAAACACTTCGGGGAAAGGTCCCCAAAAGGCCTCTTTAAAAAATTTTCCTCCCAAAAATTTTAAAAAACCCGAAGGGAAAAATAAATTTAATACTTTTTCCAAATACATTTGGCTTTTATATACAACCCCTTGTTCATTGAAGGAAAAAAAAAAATTTCCAAAACCTGCGGTGCACATTGGATTTTTATGGGTTTCCATCCTACTCTCCACAAGCGGCTTTGGGATTTTACAGCCTTCTAAATTTCACTGACATAAAGCAAAGATCTTATCTAAAGAGCAAAGCTTACAGAGCTCCCAAAATAAAAAAAGTAAAAGGGGCTCCTTTAAATTTGTTAACCAAAAACACACTCTGTTTTTCCCGAAAAATTGTTTTTCCCCTCCTTTTTTACGTCACTCCCTTCTACCCCCCCGGGTCTTCCAACAGGAAAAGGGGGGAAACAGGACGGTAAAAACCCGAACACCTTTTGGCACTCAGAGCAGGTAAAATCTCATATCTCACGACTGGGGCAATATCAAAAGACCAGTGTAAATTTTTTAAAAAGTTTTTCATTTACCGTTCCCTTTCCTGTAAAAGTCCCAACCCCTTTTTTAGTGAGGCAAAAAGAGGAAGAGAAAGAAGGGGAGAAAAACGAAGAAAAAAAAAAAAAAAAAAAAAAAAAAAGAAAGAGGGAAGATAGGAAAAAAAAAAAAAAAAAAAGTAAAAGTGATTTTTCTTTTTGGACCCTAGAAATAATTTGTTCCCAAATTTCCACCCTCTAATCCCCAAATCATGGGTTAAAATTCAATGAGGGCCTTTTTTAATTTTTTTTCCTTTTTGAACCCCTTCCCCCCCTTTAAAACGCCCCCCATCGGGGGGGGTTTCTGGATTCCCCCTGGGTGTCCGTTTTTTAAAATTTTCTTTTGGGGGGTTGGGCAAAACCGGGTTAAAATTACCGGTTCCGAATTTTGACCTTCAATTCCCCTCCAAAAAAACAAAATTTAATAACAAAAGGAAATTTCCTAATTTCGGGCCAAAATTTACATAAACCCGTCCTATAGTAATATAATCCCTTCCGAAAGTTTCAACATAGGGGCTTTACATTTTAACCTAGCCCCAAAACCTTTGGGTGGCCAAAAGGGTTGGAAATACAAAACTGGTTACAAATTTCCCCCTAAAGGGGGAATTCAACAAACGAACCCAAAGCCAGAAATGGCAAAAGGCGGAACTTTTCTTAAATAATTAGAAATGCGGGGAAAAAGAGAAAAAAGGGGTAAACCAAAAAACGTTGGGCAAAGAAAAAAAGCGGACCAGAAAAAAACTTTTAAAACCCCCCCTGACGACAAAATCCCTTTAAAAAAAATACAAAAAAAAAACCGGCTCGGACCCTTTTCCCGGGGGAAGCGCCAAAGAACCCCCGCTTAACCCAACCCCCCCCTTAAAAAAGTTTTTAAAAAAGAACTGCTTTCCCAAATCCCAAAGGAAATTCCTAAACCCCCCCTGAAGGGGGAAATGGCCCCAACAAAAAAAACCTCCGAAAAAGCGAAAAAAAGGGAAATGCTACAAAAAACCAAAAAAGGGGAAAAAGAGAACTGCTTTAACAAAATCCAAAATTGGGGACGAGAATTTCAAAAAAAACCTAAAAATTTTTCGAAAACCCGGCCCAACCCGCTTTACACTCCCCAGGGAATTTCGACAAGAACTTTTTACAAAACCCAAAGGGGCCGGAAAAAGGAAAAAAAGGGGGACAGAGAACCCGTTTCCAAAACCTAGAATTTCGACAAGAAACCCGCTACCCAAAAAACAGAATGACAAGAAAGGCCCAAACCCGGGGCAACCCGAGAAACTGTTACAAAAAACCCAGAAAATAACCCCCAAGGAAATTTCCAAACCCAGAAAAGCGCCACAGGAAAAATCTTTCCCAAACCCTAGAAGGGGGAAAACCCCAGGCTCTAACCCCCCTTTTCCACCTTTACACAAAGGTTTAAAAGGGCGGGAGGGGGAACCCCCCCCCCCCAATAACCCTTCCCCTTTCCCCCCTCCTTTTTTTTCCCCCATTTTCCAAAAAGGGTCCACAAACCCCGAGGGAACAATACAAGGGAAAACAGCGGGAAACAAACATTTAAAAAGTTCCCTTTCCACCGACCTGGTACAAGGAGTCCGTCGTGAGGTTCGCTTGTCCTGTAGCCTTCAAAGCCTTTATAGCCGGAGTCCTGGAAAAGATACAAAAGGGGACCAAAGATTTTAGGACAACAGGAACCGAATTACCTGTGACCGACCAGTGGTCCTAAAGATTCCCTCCAAACAAAAAATTCTGGAACATTTCTCCAACTCCATGTTTTGTCTTTTCCTTCTGCTTTTCTTCCTGCAAAGTTTCCCTGAAAACTGTATCTGGGGGACCAATTGAGGGTGTGTCCCCGCACAGTCTGGCAACATCCAAACATAGCTGGATTATTTCAGACCTTCAAAGACCAGCAAGTATTTTTTTTATATTTTTAGTGTCAGGGTCCATTTGATTTATGGATTTTTTTTTTTTTTTTGGGTGGATGAGGAAAAAACATAAAAAGGAAGTTGTTTTTATGATGTGGTATAAATAACACATTAAACTTATTCTACGGCGCGATGTATTGTTTCTGTTTTATTACTTTTGCACAGTGAAGCTGTTTAGGAGTTGTGCACCCCCTGATGGTGAATAAAAACCTGCTGAAATTTTATTTATTTTTTTTTTTACTGCTGCTGGGTCTTTAGGTTTATCATCCAAAGGTTGACTTTAGAGTAAGCAATTTTTGAGACTGTGGGAAAGCGCCCGAGCAGGACAAGCAGGGCTCATGTCCGAACCTCGAGGTCACCAATTCTCCAGGACCGAGAAACACTGATTTGCATGGTGGGGGCGGAGGGCGGGGATGACGCATAAGAATCACATTTGAAAAAAAACAAAAACAGTTTAACTAGAAAACTGATTCTTGCAGTTGGGTGGTGGAGGAAGAGGGTAAAGGACCTCTCCAAATTTTCCTGTTAGAAGCAATGTCTAATGAACTAGGTGCACAGTGGTGCCAGTAACTTTGCTCACCTGCAGCTACATACAGGATATCTCACTGATGCAACAGCCATTAGAAATTGCATCTAGGTACAATTGTAGTGCCAGTACTTTCCTTACCTGCAGCTGAATACAGGATTTCTCACTGCTGCCCCTGGGTCATGTGACCTGCAGCTGAATACAGGATCTCTCACTGCTGCCACTAGGTCACGTGACCTGCAGCTGAAGTCAGGACTCCTCACTGCTGCCCCTGGGTATGTAGACCTGCAGCTGAATGCAGGATCTCTCACTGTACTGCCACTAGGTCACGTGACCTGCAGGCTGAAGACAGGGGGACTCCTCACTGCTGCCCCTGGGTCATGTGGACCTGCAGCTGAATACAGGATCTTCTCATGCTGCCACTAGGTCTGTGGACCGCAGCTGAAGACAGGACTCCTCACTGCTGCCCATGGGTTCATGTGACCTGCAGCTGAATACAGGATCTCTCATGCTGCCACTTAGGTCTGTGACCTTGACATTCTGAGATGCTGACAACACACAGATGGTTGTGTGACCGGAAGTGACATCTACTCTATACATTACTATGGGAGGTCACAGAACAGGTCTCAATAGGAATGTATAAAGAGGACTGACTTTCCTGTCAGCATCAGGAAGCATAGGTTTACCAGCATAATCAGAAGCAGTGGTAATGTGACCTCACAGAGACTGTTGCATCTGACTGGAATCCTTGTGTTTAAGCTGCAGGTGAGCAGTTACTGGTACTACAGTATCTAAAGCAATTTCTAATGGATGTTGCATCAGCCAGATATTCTGTATGCAGCTGCAGGTAAGTGAAATTACTGGCACTACTGTGTAACTAGAAGCAATTTCTGATGAAAACACAAAGCTAAGCCTGGAGTGACCCTTTAAATGTCTGACAGAGTCCCAATGACACCCACGGTCACTTGTTATTGGTTGCTCGCTGCTAGGACTCCATAAGCAGCAGCGTATACCTGCGGTCATCAGAAGGCGGAGGGGTGGTCCAGTGGTCGTAGTTGGTCTCTACATGGAACCATCTGCAGAAAAGACGAAGCAATTGACATTTAGAGGTTATTTTTGGCACTTGCTGTGAACGCATAAATGTGTGAAGCTCGAAAGGGCAACATGCTCAAACTGCTGCCTGTAGATAAGGGTATGGTTGGCTCTAATCCCAGTCACATTGCAAGGCTCAGTGATTCGGATGTAAATTGAGGAACACTGCACCCAATAGGCGGCGCTGCAGATTCTTGGCTCATTTCCCAGGAGTCTGTTTCAATATATTTCGTAGTCTGGAAGAACAGAGACATCCGAGGACGGGAGGGAAACAAACTGCGAGATGCTTTACCGACATCATAGATCAGGGTCCTAAATATTAGTAAAATGCAAAAGCATGAGGAGTGTAAGATGAGGGTGGTGCAGCTTTTCACGGGCCCTTGCAAAAAGCTGGAGTAAAGAAAAGCCAGATATCATCCGAAACAGCGTTTGAATTTGCGAAATTTTGGTGTGAAACGCGCTCAGAAGCATTGACGGACGCCCGGCTGCAACCACTCGAGTGCCGCAGTCAACGCCACAAAAAAATGCCCGGAGGCGATAAGCAGCGCTAAAACCATCATCTCCTCTCGGGGTCCAGGGCCCGGATCAGGGGGCCGCCTCGGGTTTTGGGTGTCACCAATCCCCCCTTTTGGGTGGGGGCCCCCTATGAATAATAGGTTTTCACAAAGATGGGGGTCTTGGAGAGTCGTAGGGACGCGGCCTCAAAGTTGTCATCATCACTGAGAGCCTGGAGGTAAAGTAACAGCAGAGGAACAAGTTACAGAGCAACGAATGGTGACCAAGAGACTGAGCACGAGGACCGCCCCCAAATTAGGATAATGCCCCCCCACCCCGCTCAGGATAAACTGCTGCCCCCCCCCCCTCACTTAGGATAAGCAGCCCCCCCTTCCCTCATTGAGGATAAGCTGTTGCTCCCCCTCATTTAGGATAAGCTGCGGCCCCGCCCCCTCATTTAGGATAAGCTGCCGCCCCCCCCCTCATTTAGGATAAGCTCCTAGAATCCCCTCCACGGTGGGTGCCCTTCAATCATCCCCCTCCACTGGGGGGGTGCCCTTCAATCATCCCCCTCCACTGGGTGCAGGGGGGGTGCCCCTCAACTCAATCATCCTCCTCCACTTTGGGTGCCCCTCAATCATTCCCCTCCACTGGGGGGGTGCCCCTCAATCATTCCCCTCCACTGGGGGGGTGCCCCTCAATCATTCCCCTCCACTGGGGGGGGGGGGGGGGAGAGGGTGCCCCAAGCACCCATGTCCGACACCGCCATGTAATACACGTCCATATCAAGTCCACCAGAGGAGCCGGCTCACAGTAAGGGGCCCCAATAGGCTCCATAGAGGTCATGGTCCGGATGGGACAATCCCTTGAATAGCAAAGCATTTTGCCTCTGGAGAACACCCCTCTGCACTAACGACCTGTTACTGGGGTCCTTCTTTAAGAAGCCCCTGTGAAGTAAGCACCTGTATCCCCTCATGTGACCAGGCCCCAGCCACCGGGCTCAGCGCACGTGCGGCACACGGAGGCAGTGACTGGCTGCAGGGGGGTGAGAGCGACGGGTGTCCGGCGGGCAGCTCCTAATAAGGATTCCTCAGAGCGCCCCTGTAAGCAGCAAAGGGGTGAAAACCAGGACTAAGCCGAGCAAGAGAGCAGAAACCACGAGGAGACCCGGTCACCTGACCGCAGCGACTCGGTAACACCCAGCGAAGCAGGAGGTCATGGGGTTGGCAACGCTCCCTGGTGGCTCGTGGTGCAGGTGGTGGAGGGGCACGGGTGATCGCTACAAACATGCCATAGGAATGGGTTGTCCCACTGCCATAACCAATGTATAAACACGCCTCCCCCCATCTGGAGGAAGAGTCTCACTTTGACCCAAATCCCCCCCCCCCCCTCCCCTTCTTAAACTTCCTTCTTTTTGAATTGAGAACTAAAGTTGCATCAACAACTTCTCGCTGCTGCAGGAACTTTCATTATTCTCCATTTTTATTTTCTAATTAAAAAATCTACAATTTCTGTTGTCTACCTAGGACTCTGGCGGCGGCCATCTTTCCTGACCTGATGTTAACGGCATTTAGAGAGATGCTTTACAGCAGCTTCATGGCCATAGGAGCCTGTGAACAGGAGCAGACCCATTGACTTCTATAGGAGAGTGTAGTGAGCATGCTCTGCGACCTGGGAAGAAGCCAGTGTGCAGGGAGGGGGAGAGGGGGTGCTGTGACATCTCCTATTGTGGATCCTGTGTTATCTATATATAGGTGTTACCTGTCAGTGTAATCCTGCCTGTGATGATGAGGAGACTGCATGGAGGTGATCTCTACAGAACAGGAGGAGTCAGTCTATAGTGAATGGTGGATCCTGTGTTATCTATATATAGGTGTTACCTGTCAGTGTAATCCCCCCCCCCGGGCCTTGGGGAATGAAAGGGGAAAAGGGCCCTGGGCCCGGGAAAAATGGGGATCTCCAGAACAGGAGGTTCATCTATGGGAAAATGGTTTCCTGTGTTTCTATTTTTGGGCTAAGAAACCACCACTTAAAGGGGACTCCGCCTGACTCTATGCGACTCTCTCCTTTCACCTCAGGGGGTCTACTAATCCTTTTAACCGCTACGGAGAACTTCTTTTGAAAAATGCAGAAATCGCGTTTTTCCACCACTCTCCCATCGCTGAGGAAAGAATCGGGGGAAAAGTTACCATAGGAGGGAGACGGAACAAGCAGAGACACCGAAAAGACTCTACCCCGCATCCCCCGATACAGTGAAGCCGTAGGGCCGCTGCCCCGTCCACAGTCCAATGTAGCCCAGGAAGGTCGTCCCATGTAAAACCGAAAAGAGACAAAAGGAAAGGGGGCAAGGACGTAAACAGCCAAAACATGTACAACGGAGATGACTGATGCTGCCCAGTTGTTCTATAGGATCCCCTGTACGGGAACCCCATAGAACAGAATGAGAACACAGCGCTCCCCCTGTACGGAACTCCCATAAACAGAAGGGAGAAACAGCGCCCCCCTTTTGACTGGGAACTCCCATAGAAAGAAGGGAAAACGGGCCCCCTTACTGGGAACTCCCAAAAAACAGAAGGAGAACACAGGCTCCCTTACGGGAACCCAAAAACAAATGGAGAACACAGGGCTCCCGTACGGGAACTCCCTAAGGAAATGGAGAACAGCGCCCCCTGTACTGGGAACCCCCAAGAAAAGGGAGAAACGCCCCCTGTACGGGAACCCCCCTAACAAAGGGAAACACAGGGCCCCCCTTACGGGGAACTCCCATAGGAAATGGAAAACACGGGGCTCCCCCTGTACTGGAACCCCAAGAGAGAATGGAGAACAAGCCTCCCTGTACGGGAACTCCCAAGAAAGAATGGAGAACACAGCCCCCTGACTGGAACTCCCATAAAAAGAATGGAAAACACAGCGCCCCCTTATTTTGGGACCCCATAGAGGAAATGGAAACACAGGCTCCCCACGGGGAAACTCCCTAGAAAAGAAGGAGAACACGGCTCCCCTGAAACGGGAACCCCATAAACAGAATGGAGAACACAGCCCCCTTAGGGAACTCCCATAGAACAAAGGGAGAACACAGCCCCCCTTTACGGGGAAACTCCCATAGAACAGAAGGAAACACAGCGTTTCCCGTACGGAATTTCCCAAAACAAAATGGAAACACAGGCCCCCCGTACGGGGGAACTCCCATAGAAAAGGAGAAACAGCGCCCCCCTGACTGGGAACTCCCAAAAGAATGGGAACACAGCGCCCCCCCGTAGGGGAACTCCATAGAAAAGGGAAACAGCGCCCCTGTACGGGAACTCCCAAAGGAAAGGAGAACACAGGCTCCCTTACTGGGAACCCATAAAGGAGAATGGAGAACACAGGGCCCCTGTACGGGGAACCCCATAAGGAAATGGGAACACGGCTCTCTTTAGGGGGAACTCCCAAAAAAAAAGGAGAACACACGCCCCCTGTACGGGGAACTCCCTAGAAAAAAAAGGAAACACAGCGCCCCCCCTGTACTGGAATTTTCCCATAGAAGAAGGGGGAACCCCACCTCCCCTTTCAATCCAATTAGGAGTAGAAGGCCCTCCTCGGGGAATCCCTGGGGTAAAACCCCGCCCCCTGTTTGGGAACCCCATAGGGGTGGAGAACCCCCCTTTTTCCAGGTCTGATGGGCAGATGGTCTCACTGTACAGAGATGGCTCCTGCCTAGACCGTGGCGCATCCCCTTTCCTCCCCCTTGTATAAGCTAAAAATCCAGGGGGCAGATTCCTTAATATTTTTAGGAAATCTAATCCAGGTTCCTCCCATGATACACGCGCCCCTGCTCGTCCTGGGCCACGATGCTGGTGCAAAATCTGCAGAACAAAGTGGAGCGTTACACCCGGACACTGCTCCCCCCTTCATCTCCTCAGTTATTCTATTGATTTTCACCCACCCCTGCCCCCCACGTAAAGATCACTCGACCCGGGGATGTCAGCAATAGCCTGCAACACAAGCGCAGCAGCCAGAAAGCAAGAGGTGGCCCAGAGAAGACGGCGGCGGGGCTGAAAAAAGAACTCCGCTTTAAAACAACAGCGGGCCAAAGAGTTGGGGGCCCAAACGGGACCCCCCGCACCCCCCACTATACAGCCCCCACTACACAGCCCCTTACAGAGCGCCCCCAAAACCATTGCCCCCCCCCAACCCCCCCCCGGGCCCTTGTGCTAAAATAAAACAGATACCATAATATATACATTCCACAAAATAAACTGGGAAACATTGGGGAAAAGGGGCGAGGCCTCAGGTCCCACCTCAGTGGCTGCGGATCCAGGTGTCCGCTCCCCCCCCCCCCCCACTTATCGTTTTCCCAGAGTTCCCCAAGCCCCGGACCTTGGAATCTGCACCGTTCATTATCAGGATGGTAAATCTTCACGATCCCAGATCCGGAGTCGTCTCCTACAGGATCAGCTATAGGTCAGGCCTCCGTCTCCTGTACACAGGTCTATACGCTCCATATACAGGAGCCACGGAGGAGACGGGCGCAACAGAAGGAACCCGCCGAATGCATGGATGATAAAGGGAGAGCACCGCGCCCACACTCCCCAAGAATAGTTTTATGTAAGGGGAAGAGCACCAGACATGCCCCGACATATGGTAAGATGCCAGACAGTGCGGATATATAGGGTATAGAGCACCAGACAGTACCCGGATTATAAGGGTAAAGGCCCGACATAACCGGATATATGGATAGAGCACCAACAGTACCCATAAATAGGGTATAGAGCACCAACAGAAACCCGATATATAGGGTAAGAGCACCGACAGTACCCAAAAATAAAGGGTAAAGCACCAAAGTACCCCCAAAAATATAGGTTTAAAAAGCCCAACAAACCCAGATAATAGGGTATAGAGCACCAGACAGTACCCGGATATATAGGGTATAGAGCACCAGACAGTACCCGGATATATAGGGTATAGAGCACCAGACAGTACCCAGATATATAGGGTATAAAGCACCAGACAGTACCCAGATATATAGGTGTATCGAGCACCAGAAAGTAACCCAGAAGAGTATAGGTATAAAGGTCACCAGACAGTACACGTATATATAGGGTATAGAGCACCAGACAGTACCCAGATATATAGGGTATAGAGCACCAGACAGCGCACAGATATATAGGGTATAGAGCACCAGACAGCGCACAGATATATAGGGTATAGAGCACCAGACAGCGCCCAGATATAGAGGGAATAGAGCGCCAGACAGTGCCCATATACACTCACCAGCCACTTTATTAGGTACACCTGTCCAACTGCTCGTTAACACTTAATTTCTAATCAGCCAATCACATGGCGGTCCAACTCAGTGCTTTTTGCATGTTAGACATGGTCAAGACAATCTCCTCAGTTCAAATCGAGCAATCATGTTAATGGGAAAAAGGTGATTTGAGTGCCTTGGAAGTGGCATGTTTGTTGTGCCAAAGGGCTGGTCGGAGTATTTCCAGAAACTGCTGATCCCTGGGATTTGTCACGCAACATACCATCTCTAGGGTTTAGCAGAGAATGGTCCGACAAAGAAAAAACATCCAGTGAGCGGCATGTCACTGTGGGCGAATGCCTTGTTGATAGCAAGAGGTCAAAGGAGAATGGGCAGACTGGTTTTCGAGCTGATAGAAAGGAACAGTGACTCATATAGCCGCGCCGTTACAAAGACCAAGTAGGCAGAAGAGCATCTCTGAACGCACCATGGTACGGCAACTTTGAGCAGATGGGCTACAGCGCGAGAAGACCACACCGGTGCCGACGTCCTTTTCAGCTAAGTAACAGGGAAACTGAGGCCTCCAATTGCCCAAGCTCATCGAAATTGGACAGTAAGATATTTGAAAAACGTGCCTGTGGTCTGATGATTCTCACGGTTCTGCTGCGACATTTTCGGATGGTAGGGTCAGAATTTGTGCGTCAACAACATGAAAGCATGGATTTTTGTCCATATCCTGCTTTGGTATCAACGGTTCAGGCTGGGTGGTGTGTGTCATGGTTTGGGAATATTTTTCCTGTGCACTCTTTGCGCAAAACTTGGCCCCTTGGTACCAATTGAGCATCGTTTGCAACTCCACAATAGGCCTTACCTGAGAATTGTTTTGCTGACCATGGTCCATCCCTTTATGACCCACAATGTACCCAACATCTATGCTACTTTCAGCAGGATAAATGCGCCATGTCATAAAGCTGGTATCATCTGAACCTGGTTTCTTGAGACATAGACAAATGATTCACATGTTACTCAAATGTGCCTCCACAAGTCAACCAGGATCTCTAATCCAATAGAGCATCTTTGGGATGGTGGTGGAACGGGAGATTTCGCATCATTGGATGTGCAGCCGACAAATCTGGCGGCAACTGGTGATGCCATCAATGTCAATATGGACCAAAATCTCTGATGAATGCTTCCCAGCACCTTGTTGAAATCTGATGCCACGAAGATTGAGTCAGTTCTGAAGCAAAAGGGTCCCAACCCGTTACTAGCATGTAGTACCGAATAAAGTGGCCGTGGTGAGTGGTTATATAGGGTATAGAGGGCCAGACAGTGCACAGATATATAGGGTATAGAGCCCAGGTGGCGAGGAGGTGGGGTCGGGGGTTGTCCGCACAGATGGAACACACTCCCAGTGCCAGCACTGGGTAGCTTAACGACTGTGGCTTCGTAGCATAGGTCACGACACCCAGGGCTCCGACGCTCACTCCCAGCGTCCGGGCGATGCCCTTGATCTCTCCGGCGTACGGTTGGCGGACGAGCAGCGCCAGCTCTACCGCAGCCAGCGGGCGGATGATGGGGTGCGCCCACTTCGGTAATATGACGCTGCAAAACAGAAGCGGGACGTGACTCAGCGCAACCAACGACCCCCGGTGACACCGCTCGGCCACAGCACAGGACAATGGGGCGGAGCTAGAGACAAAAAGGAGGGGCAGCAAAATAATGTGAAGAAATAGGTCAATATTCTGCAGCGTGGGAAGCCCAGCCCTGGTTCCTATGTGATTCATGGCACACCGGCCGTACACACGCCTCCGCCACGAAATCCGACTCCCGCACACGCCCCGCCCTACACACTCCCCGCCCTACACACGCCCCGCACCCCGCCCTATACTCCCTATACACCACTCTCCTCTGTCTCCTCACTTCCCCTCTCTGCCCCTGCGCTCGCCCCCTCTCTCCCCTCCTCTATATCCTCCGCTCTCTCCTCCATATCCTCCGCGCTTTACTCCTCTGTATCCTCTATACACTCCCCATACTCTCCTCTATATCCTCCGCTCTCTCCTCCTCCATACCCTCCCCTCTCTCCCCCTCCCTACCCTCCCCTCTCTCCCCCTTCTACTCTCCCCTACTTCTCTTCCCCTCCCTCTCGTCACCTTTCCCTCTCTCCCCTCCTCCCCCTACCCCTTCCCTACCTCTCACCCTCTCTCACCCCTCCCCTCTCTCCCCCCTCTCTCCCCTACCCCTCTCTCTCCCTCCCCCTCTCACTCCCCTCCCCTACCCTTCACCTCTCTCCCCCTCAACCTACCCTCCCCCTCTCTCCCCCTCCCCTCTCTCCCCCTCCCCTCTCTCCCCCTCTCTCCCCCTCCCCTCTCTCCCCCTCCATACCCTCCCCTCTCTCCCCCTCCCTCCTCCCCCCTCCCCTCTCCCCCTCCCAACATCCTCCCGCTCTCTCCCCCCCCTACCCTCCCCCCTCTATCTCCCCTACCTACCCTCCCCTCTCATCCCTCCCCTCTCTCCCCCATCCCCCTCTCTCCTGCTCCTCCCTACCCTCCCTCTTCTCGCCCTCCCCTCTCTCCGTCTCCCCCCCTCCCTACCCTCCCCTCTCTCCCCCTCCCCTCTCTCCCTCCCCCCTCTCCCTCCCCTCTCTCCCTCCCCTCCCTCCCTCCCCTCTCTCCCCCTCCCCTCTCTCCCTCCCCTCTCTCCCCTCCCCTCTCTCCCTCCCCTCTCTCCCCCTCCCCACCCTCACCCCTCTCTCACCGCCTCCCTACCCTCCCCGCCTCCCCCTCCCTACCCTGCCCCTCTCTCCACCCGCGCCTCCCCTCATCTCCCCTCCGCTCCATCTCCCCCCCCCTTCCCCCTCTCTCCCCCTCCTACCCTCCCTCTCTCCCTCACCCTCTCTCCCCCTCCCCACTTCTCCGCCTCCCCGTCTGTCCACCGCGATTAGCCAGCCCCCTCCTCCCTCATCTCCCCCTCCCCTCTCTCCCCCTCCCCTCTCTCCCCTCCCCTCTCTCCCCCCTCTCTCCCCCCTCTCTCCTCTCCCTCCCTCTCTCCCCCTCTCTCCCCCATCCCCCTCTCTCCCCCTCTCTCCCCCTCCCCCTCTCTCCCTCCCACCCCACTCTCCCATCCCCCTTCTCTTCCCCCTCCCCTCTCGTCACGTCCCTCCCTCCCCTCTCTCCCCCTCTGCCCTTCTCTCCCCCTCTCTCCCCCTTCTCCCTCCTCTCCCCCTCTCTCCCCCTCACCCCCTCTCTCCCCTTCCCTCTCTCTCCCCTTCCCTCTCTCTCCCCTTCCCTCTCTCTCCCCCTCCCACTCTCCCCCCCCCTCTCTCCCCCTCCCCCTCTCTCCCCGCTCCCCTCACGTCCCCCTCCCTTACCCTTCCCTCCTCCCCCTCCCTACCCACCCCTCTCTCCCCCTCCCTACCCTTCCCTCTCCCCCTCCCCTACCCTTCCCTCTCCTCCTCTATATCTTCCGCGCGCTCTCTCTCCTCCCTACCCTCTAACAGGTTGGAACCAGAATTATCAGCAGCGCTCTCTCCTCCATACCCTCCGCGCGCTCTGCTCCTCCCTACCCTCCGTGCGCCCTGCTCCTCCATACCCTCCGTGCGCACTGCTCCTCCATACCCTCCGCGCGCTCCCCCTCCATACCCTTCTCTCTCCTCTATACTCCCCATACTCTCCGCTCTCTCCTCCTCTATACCCTCCGCTCTCTCTCCTCTATACCCTCCGCTCTCTCTCCTCCTCCATACCCTCCGCTCTCTCTCCTCCTCCATACCCTCCGCTCTCTCTCCTCCTCCATACCCTCCGCTCTCTCTCCTCCTCCATACCCTCCCCTCCTCCATACCCTCCCTCCCCTCCCTCCTCCATACCCTCCCTCCCCTCCCTCCTCCATACCCTCCCTCCCCTCCCTCCTCCCCTCTGTCCCCTCCTCCTCCTCCTCCTCTTACCCCTCTGTCCCCTCCTCCTCTTACCCTCCGCTCTCTCCTCCTCCTCTGTACCCTCCGCTCTCTCCTCCTCCTGTCCCTCCCTCTCCCCTCCCCTCGCCCCCTCCGCTCCTCCTCCCCTTTATCCTCCGCCTCTTCCCCTCTATACCCTCTGCCCTCTCTCCTCCTCTATACCCTCTGCCCTCTCTCCTCCTCTATACCCTCTGCCCTCTCTCCTCCTCTTACCCCTCTTTCCCCTCCTCTTACCCCCGCCCTCTGCTCTCCTCCTCTATACCCTCCCCTCTCTCTCCTCTATACCCTCCGCTCTCTCCCCCTCTATACCCGCCCTCCCTCCACTCTCCCCTCTATCCCTCCACTCTCCCCTCCCATACCCTCCCCTTCCCTCCCTTATACCCTCCCCTCTCTCTCCTCTATACCCTCCGCTCTCTCTCCTCTATACCCGCCGCTCTCCTCCTCCCCCCCTTCCCCCCCTCCCAAAAACCCTCCCCTCTCCCCCCCTATACCCCCCCCTCCCCCCTCTTACCCCCCTCTCTCCCCCATACCCCCCTCCCCCCCTTTCTATACCCCCCCCTTCTCCCTCTATACCCTCCGCTCTCTCCTCCTCTATACCCTCCGCTCTCTCCTCCTCTATACCCGCCGCTCTCTCCTCCGCTCTCTCCTCCTCTATACCCTCCGCTCTCTCCTCCTCTATACCCTCCGCTCTCTCCTCCTCTTACCCCCCCCTTTCCCCCTTCCTCATACCCTCCGCTTCTCCTCCCTATCCCTCCCCCCCCTCTCCTCCTCTATCCCCCCCCCCCTTCCCCTCCCCTCTATCCCCCCCGTCCCCTCCTCTAACCCCCTCTTACCTCAGCAATAGCCCGGGGAACCCCGCAGCTCCGTTTGGGGTTGTAGGGTTGACCCCGGCCCCCAGCGCTGCTCGGGCGGGAGCTCCAGGCTCAGGTTGTAGCGGGGAGGCCTTGGGTCCTGGCTCAGGCAGAGGCCGAGGAGACCCAGCAGGAGCAGCCGGAACATGTGGAGGGACGGCCGGGGACAGAGGACAGGAGAGGCCGGGAGCGACCGCGGAGCGCGGGGGGTATATACTGGAGGGGCGGGGCCTACCGGACACGGGGCGGGGCCTACCGGACAGCCAAGAAGCCGAGGAACGGGCGGGGCCAACACGCAGGGGGTGGAGCGAAAACTGAGAGGAGGAGAGAAGGAGAAAGAGAGAAGAGAGAGAGAGAAAGAGAGAAGAGAGAGAGAAGAAGAGAGAAGAAAGAAAGGAAGGAGAGAGGAAGGGAAAAAAGAGAGAGAAAAGAGAGAGAAGGAGGAGGAGAAAGGAGAGAGGAGAAAGAAAGAGGTGAAGAGCGAGGAGAAGAGAAAGAAGGAGAGAAAGAAAGAAGGAGAGAAAGAAAGAAGGAGAGAAAGAGAAAAAGAAGAGAGAAAAAAAGAGAGAGAGAAGAGGAAAAAAAGAGGGGAAAAAAGAAAGGGAAAAGGGGAGAAAGAGGAGGGAGGGGGGAAGGGAGAAAAAAAGGAAGGGGAGAAAGAGAGGAGAAAAAAAAGAAGACAGGGAAGGAAGAAGAGAGAGGGGGGACGGAAAAAAAGGGGAAGGGAAAGAAGGAGAAGGGAGAAGAGAAGAGAGAAAAAAGAGAGAGAAAGAAGAAGAGAGAAAGAAAGAAAGAAAAGGGGAAAAAAGAGAAGAGAGGGAAGAAGAAGAGAGGAAAAGAAGAAGAAAAAGAAAAAAGAGGGAAAAAAGAAAGAGAAAAAAGAAAAGGGGAAAAGAGAGAAAAAGGGGAGAAAGATAAAAAGAAAAGGAGAGAAGAAGAGAAAGGGGAAAAAAGGGAAGAGAAAGGGAAAAGGAAAAGGGAGGAGAAAGGAGGAAGAGAAGAAAAAAAGAGGGGAAAAAAAAAAGAAAAGGAAAAGAAAAAGAGGGAGAAAAAAAAAAGAAGAGGGAAAAAAAAGAGAAAAAAAAAGAAGAAGAGAAGGGGGAAAGAGAGAGAGAAAAGAGAGAAGAAAAAGAAGAGAGGAAGGAGAAAAAAGAGAGAGAAAAAGAGAGGACAGAGAGAAAGAAAGAGGAAGAAAGAGAGAGGGAGAGAGAGGGAAAGAAAAAGAGAAAAGGGAGAGGGAAAACAAAAGAGGGGAGAGGAGAAAGAAAAGGACAGAGAGAAAAAAAGAGAGGGAGAGAGAGAACCAACGAGAGAGGGAAAGAGAAGAGGGAAAAGTGAGGGAAAAAAAGAGGAACAGAGAGAGGGGGGGAGAGAGACAGAGAGAAAGAAAAGGACAGAAGAGAGATTGTGGGTATATAAGGTGTGATAGGGTTCTGCACACAATCCCTCATTGTTGGCTTGGTGGTTATATAAGGTGTGATAGGTGTCATGCACACATATCCCTCATTGCTGGCTTTGTGGGTATATAAGGTGTGATAGGCCTGTCTGCACACAATCCCTCATTGCTGGCTTGGTGGGTTTTATAGGTGTTTTAGGCTGTCTGCACACAATCCCTCATTTCTGGCTTGGGGGGGTATATAAGGTTGTGATACGAGTTCTGCACACATATCCCTCATTGGTGGGTTGGGGGGGTATATAAGGTGTGATAGGCTGTATGCACACAGATCACTCATTCATGGCTTGGAGCGTATATAAGTTATGATAGGCTGGTCTGCACACAAACCCCCATTCTGGCTTGGGGTTATATAAGGTGTCATAGGCTGTCTGCACACATCCCTCATTGCTGGTTGGTGGGTATATAAGGTGTGATAGGCTGTTGCACACATATCCCTCATTGCTGGCTTGGTGGTAATAAGGTGTGATAGGGTGTCTGCACACAGATCACATTCTGGCTTGTGGGTATATAAGGGTTGATAGGCTGTCTGCACACATACCCTCATTGCTGGCTTGGGGGGTATTAAGGTGTGATAGGCTGTCTGCAACCCCATCCCTCATTGCTTTGGGTTGGTGGTATATAAGGTTGAAAAGGCTGTCGGCCCCACATTCCCTTTGCTGGCTTGGTGGGTATATAAGGTGTATAGGCTGTCTGCACACATATCCCTCATTGGCTTGGTGGGATAATAAGGGGTTGATAGGCATCTGCACACATATCCCTCATTTCTGGCTTGGTGGGTATATAGGTGTTTATAGGCTGTCTGCACACATATCCCTCATTGCTGGCTTGGTGGGTATATAAGGTTGATAGGCTGTCTGCAAAACATCATCAGTGCTGGCTTGGTGGGTATATCACGTTTGATAGGCTGTCTGCACACATATCCCTCATTTCTGGCTTGGTGGGTATATAAGGTGTGATAGGCTGTATGCACACATATCCCTCATTGCTGGCATGGTGGGTAAATAAGGTATGATAGGCTGTCTGCACACATAATCAGTGATGGCTTGGTGGGGATATAAGGGGTGATAGGCTGTCTGCACACATATCCCTCATTTGGCTTGATGGGTATATAAGGTGTGATAGGCTGTTAGCACACATATCCCTCATTGCTGGCTTGGTGGGTATATAAGTTGTGTTAGGCTGTCTGCACACAATCCCCCATTCTGGGTTGGTGGGTATATAAGGTATGATAGGCTGTCTGCACACAAATCCCTCATTGTGGCTTGGTGGTATATAAGGGGTGATAGGCGTCCCGCACAACATATCCTCATTCGGCTTGGTGGTATATTAAGTGTGATAGGCTGTTGCACACATATCCTCATTGCTGGCTTGGTGGGTATATAAGGTGTGAATAGGCTGTCCCGACACATTTTCCTCATTGCGGCTTGGGGGTATATAAGGTTGATAGGCTGTCTGCACACAAATCCCTCATTGCTGGCTTGGTGGTATTTTAAGGTATGATAGGCTGTCTGCACACATATCCTCATTGCTGGCTTGGTGGGTATATAAGGTGTGATAGGCTGTCTGCACACATTCCCTCATTGCTGGCTTGGTGGGTATATAAGGTGTGATAGGCTGTCTGCAAAATATCCCCGTTGTGGTTGGGGGGTATATAAGGGGGATAGGCCGTCTGCACACATATCCCTCATTGCTTGCTTGGTGGGGTATATAAGGTGTGGTAGGCTTGCACACATTTCCCATTGCTGGCCCGGTGGGTATAAAAAGGTGTGATAGGCTGTTGCCCACATATCCCTCATTGCTGGTTGGTGGGTATATAAGGGAGATAGGCGTCTGCACACATTCCTCATTGCTGGCTTGGTGGGTATTAAGGTGTGATAGGCGTCTGCACACATTGCCTCATTGCTGGCTTGGTTGGTATTAAAGGTGTATAGGCTACTCACACCTATCCCTCATTGCTGGCTTGGTGGGTATATAGGTATGATAGGCTGTCTGCACACAAATCCCTCTTGCTTGGCTTGGTGGGTATATAAGGTATGATATCTGTTGCAAAACCCTATTCCCCAAATTTCTGGCTTGGTGGGTATAAAGGTGTGATGGCTGTCTGCCACATATCCCTCATTGCTGGTTGGTGGGTTTTAAGTGTGATAGGCTACCTCAACATTTTCCTCATTGTGGCTTGGTGGTATTTTTGGTATGATAAAGGGTGTCTGCACACAATCCTCAATTTCTGCTTGGTGGGTAATAAGGTTGATAGGCTGTCGCACCCATATCCTCATTTTGCTTGGTGGGTATATAAGGGGTGATTGGCTTTTGCACAAAATATCCTCTTGCGGATGTGGATATAAGGTTGATAGGCATCTGCACATATCCTCATTGCTGGCTTGGTGGTTATAAAAGGGGTGATGGGTGTCGCACACAATCTTTATTGCTGCTTTTGGGGGGTATTAGGGGTGTAGGCGTCGCAACATATCCTTGTTGGTTGGGGGGGATATAAGGGGTGATAGGCTGCTGCACAATATCCCTCATTGTGGGTTGGGGGTATATAAGGGTTGGGAGTGCTGCACAATATCCCCATTGCTGGCTTTGGGGGGTAATAAGGGGTTTGATAGGCTGTTTTGGGCCAATATCCCCCATTGTGGATGGTGGGTATAAAGGTGGATAGGTGTCTGCCAAAACTATCCCCCCATTGTGGCTTTGGGTTATATAAGGTTGAAGGCTGTTGCACACTTTGCCTCATTGCTGGCTTGGGGGGTATTAAGGTGGATAGGCTGTTTGCAACATTGGGCCCCATTGCTGGCTTGGTGGGTAGTAAGGGTGTAGGCTCCCACACTATCCCCCATTGCTGGCTTGGGGGTATATAAGGGTTTATGGGGGTCGCACACTATCCCTATTGCTGGCGTTGTGAGTATATAAGGTATGATAGGCTGTCTCACATCTCCCTCATTGCTGGCTTGGTGGGTATATAAGGTGTGATAGGCTGCCTCACATCTCCCTCATTGCTGGCTTGGTGGGTATATAAGGTGTGATAGGCTGTCTGCACACATCTCCCTCATTGCTGGCTTGGTGGGTATATAATGTGGGATAGGCTGTCTGCACACATATCAGTGCTGGCATGGTGGGTACAAGGTGTGATAGGCTGTCTGCACACAGACCCCTCATTGCTGGCTTGGTGGGTATATAAGGTGTGATAGGCTGTCTGCACACATATCCCTCATTGCTGGCTTGGTGGGTATATAAGGTGTGATAGGCTGTCTGCACACACATTCCTTGTTTCTGGCTTGGTGGGTATATAATGTGGGATAGGCTGTCTGCACACATATCCTTAGTGCTGGCTTGGTGGATATATAAGTTGTGATAGGCTGCACACATATACGATGTGATAGGTTGATTGGCAAAGTGCAGTTTTTATTGGTCTCATTTTAGGATAAATGCAACTTTTTGATCAATTTTTACCCCATACCCCCCCCTTACTGCCACCGTCTTGTATGGGGTAAAGTGGATAAAAACCACAGTGTGAGGCGTTTGCCCTGTTCCTCTCTGGGGGCGCCTGGGCTGTCATGTTGGGATTTTCACCTCAATGTAAGATTGCCTAGAGGGGGGACCGCAGGGTTTTGTGGTGGAGCTGTAATAAACTATTTTATGCCGCCACATCCCCCTGAGGCCCAGCACATCCTCCGAGCCAAGTCCCAAAGTAGAAAGGAGGCAACACAGGAGGGCGAGACGTGGGCGCAGCGGCCGCTTCCTTATTTTCTATAGTTCAGAAGAAGACTCATTGGTGGAAGTCGGTTGTGTTCTCCATCACCCTCCCTCCCCCCGGTATAGATGACACATATGCAATACGTAACCCCAGAAGCCCACTGCTGACCTCTCGCTTAAGCATAGTTACCCTATTGTGCGGTCAGGAAATGATGCCCTACATTAGGGGTAGTGGGTAGGAGGGGGCTCCCTTGTGGTCAGGAGATGACGCCCCTATATTAGGGGTAGTGGGTAGGAGGGACTCACATTAGGTCAGATCATCACGTCCAGGGCCGTCTTTTCCATTGAGCATGGGAAGGCGGTTGCCTGGGGGCCCCACAAGAACAGGGGGCCCTTCGGGGCAGCAGCCTACCCTACCCAGTGGTGTGAATCGGCCCCTGTGGCGGGTTCGGGCGGTACGTCTGTGTCGGCCTATAACCTACAGGGGGCTATACAAAGAGACCTATAACCTGCAGGGAGCTATACACAGGGGATTGTAACCTATAGGGGGCTATACACAGAGGCTATAACCTGCAGGGGGCTATATACAAGGGCCTATAACCTACAGGAGGCTATATACAGAGGCCTATACCCAACAGGGGCCTATAACCTACAGAGGGCTATATACAGGGGTGTATGGTTGTACAGAGGGCTCTATATAGGGGACTATAACCTAAAGGGACTATATACAGGGGCCTATAACCAGCAGGGGGCTATATACAAGGGCCTATAACCTACAGGGGGCTATATACAAGGGCCTATAACCTACAGGGGGCTATATACAAGGGCCTATAACCTACAGGGGGCTATATACAAGGGCCTATAACCTACAGGGGGCTATATACAAGGGCCTATAACCTACAGGGGGCTATATACAGAGGCCTATAACCTACAGGGGGGCCTATTACCTACAGGGGGCTATATACCAGGGCCTATCACCTACCGGGGGCTATATACAAGCGCCTATAACCTACAGGGGGCTATATACAGGGGCCTATAACCTACAGGGGGCTATATACAGAGGCCTATAACCTACAGGGGCCTATATACAGAGGCCTATAACCTACAGGGGGCTATATACAGAGGCCTATAACCTACAAGGGACTATATACAGTGGTCTATATCCTGCAGGGGGCTATATACAAGGGGCTATAACCTACAGGGGGCTATATAATTACCTACAGAGGGCTATATATGTAGGGGGTAGTATATCTACTTGTACCGACAGGGGGCTGTAAACCTACCTACTTAATGGTGGGCAACATTACTACCTATTTACATGGGGGATGCCCATACCAGAGGTAAGAATTGGTAGGGAAGTGCTGATAAAGTGAGATGTCTAAAATGTTTGTGTGGTAAATTCTGCAGAGACGAGTTGCAGTCGAGAGAAGTCATCATGACGGTCTAGACTGGAGAAGAAAAGGGAAAGAGAACGCCTGATGAGAGAAGAGAACGACTGATGAGAGAAGAGAACGACTGATGAGAGAAGAGAACGACTGATGAGAGAAGAGAACGACTGATGAGAGAAGAGAACGACTGATGAGAGAAGAGAACGACTGATGAGAGAAGAGAACGACTGATGAGAGAAGAGAACGACTGATGAGAGAAGAGAACGACTGATGAGAGAAGAGAACGACTCATCAGAGAGGACGTCCCAGAGGTTCAGGTAATAGAAGAACAAATGATTAGAAATAAATTATTTTCCAGTGGTTTATTCCAAGTGTATATTATACTGTATAATATCCAGCCCTGTAACACTCTGCAGTTTTACAATTCACTGTCCATGGCAAAGAAAGGTTCTTCCAACCTGGAGCAGGATGCGCTCGTGCTCAGTAATCTGCAAAATA
>JAODAL010001638.1:80000-222368 GCA_025379985.1 Phyllomedusa bahiana
GAAAGATAGAGAAGGATAGAAAGATAGAGAGAGAAGGATAGAAAGAGAGACAGAGAAGGATAGGCAGATACAGAGAAGAACAGAAAGAGAGACAGAGAAGGATAGAGAGAGAGAGAAGGATAGAAAGAGAGACAGAGAAGGAAAGGCAGAGACAGAGAAGGATAGAGAGACAGAGAAGGATAGAAAGAGAGACAGAAGGATAGAGAGACAGAAGGAAAGGCAGAGAAGGATAGAGAGAGAGAAGGATAGAAAGAGGGACAGAGAAGGAAAGGCAGAGAAGGATAGAAAGAGAGAAGGATAGAGAGACAGAGAAGGATAGAGAGACAGAGAAGGATAGAAAGAGACAGAAGGATAGAAAGAGACAGAAGGAAAGGCAGAGACAGAGAAGGATAGAGGGGACAGAGGGAAGGAAAGAAGCAGGTTGAAAAAAGAGGATTGAAAAAAGACAGAAGGAAAAGTAAAAGAGACAGGAAAAAGGGTAGGGAGAACAGGGGAAAAATAGAAAAGAAAAGGATAGAAGACAGAAAGGGAACAAGAAGGGGAAAATAGGGGAAAAAGAGAAAGGGGGAAAGAGAGACAGAGAAAGGGTTTGGAGAGACAAAGAGGGAAAGGGTAGACAGAGAGGGCAGGGGAAAAGGGTAGAAAAACAGGGAAAAAGGGGCATAGAAGAAAAAAAAGACAGAGGGAAGGGAAAAAAGAAAAGACAGAGAAGGGTATAGGGCCAAAGAGAGTCAGGGGAATGAAAAGTGGACAGAAAATGAGAGGCAGAGACAGAAGAAAAGGGGAGAGAGAGCAGGAAAAAAAGGAAGAAAGAAGGGAAAAAATAGAAAGAAAAAGGGGAGACCAAAAAGGGGAGACAGGGGGGAAAGAAAGGCGGCAAGAGAATGATAGGGAAAAAACAGAGAAAAAAAAGCAGAGAGACAGAAGGTAGGGGAGGGAGACAGAGAAAGGTTTGAGAAAAAAGAGAATTTAAGACGAGAAGGATTTGAAAGAGAGATAGAATTATAGACAGAGACACAGAAGAGGGGGCCCTAGAAGGATAAAAAAAAGAGAACCCGAGAAGGGAAAGAAACAAGGGAAAAAGACAGAGAAGGAAAGTCCAAAAAAGGGGCAGGATAGGGAGAAAACACAAAAAATAGAGATAACAGGGAAGGGAAAACCCGAGAGGGGAGGGAAGGGTAGAAAGAGACAGAGAAGGATAGACAGAGACACAGAGAGAGTGAGACAGGGAAGGAAAGGCAGAGAGACAGAGGATAGAAAGAGAGACAGGGGAAAAGAAAAAACAGACAAAAAAGGATTTGAAAAGGAGGGCAAAAAAGGAAGGATAGAAAGAGAGACCCGAGGGAAGGGCAGAATAGAGAGGGCAGGGAAAGAAAGAGAGAGATTTCAGGACAGGGGAAGGGAAAAAAGGAATAAAAAGATAGGGAAGAGATACAGAGAGAGAGAGACAGGGAAGGAAAAGCAGAGAGACAGAAGGATAGGCAGAGACAAAGAGAGAGAGAGAGACGGAAGGAAAGGCAGAGACAGAGAAGGATAGGCAGAGACAGAGAAAGATGGAAGGAAAGGAAGCGATACAGAGAGAGGGAAGGAAAGTCAGTGAGACAGAAGGATAGACAGATACAGCGGCAGAAAGATAGAAAGAGACAGAGAAGGATAGGCAGAGACACAGAGAGAGACAGGGAAGGAAAGACAGAGAGACAGAGAAGGATAGGCAGAAACAGAGATAGGGAAGGAAAGGCAGAGAGACAGAAGGATATACAGAGATACAGGGAAGGAAAGAAAGACAGAGAAGGATAGGCAGAGACGCTGCGAGAGAGACAGAGAAGGAAAGGCAGAGAGACAGAAAAAGGTAGGCAAAAGGACACGCGGAGTAAAGGAAGAAAAGGCAGAGGACACAGAGGATGGAAAAAGACAAGAAAAGGGGTGGGAAAGGGAAAGAAAGAGGAAGGAAGGGTAAGAGAAAACAGCAAGAAAGAGAAGGAAAAAAAAAAAGAGAAGGAAAAAATACAAGACACAGAAGAGAAAAAAAGGAGGAAAAAAGGGAAAAGAAAAGAAAGGTAGGCCAAGACAAGAAAAGGAAGGAACGAGAGACGGGGTGGAAAAAGGGCAAAAACTAGGGGGGGAGACAGGGAAGGGAAAAAAAAAAAACAAAAGGAAAAAGGGAAGGGGAAGACAGAGATTTCAGGACACAAAATAGGAAAAGAGGAAGGAAAACGAGAAGGAAAGGTAAAAAGGGCCCCAAAAAGGGAAAAAAGAAGGGGAGACAGAGAAAGGCAGGGGAAAAGGAAAAAGACGGGGAAAAAATAAGGAGAGAAAGAAGGATAGAAAAAAAAGAAAGGATTAGGCCAAAGACAAAGGAGAGAATGGGAAAAGGGAAAAACAAAAAGGTGGGGGAAAAAAGGGGAGAAGGGGGAAATGGAAAAAAAAACAAGAAGGAAAAAACAGAGAAAAAAGGATAAAAAAAGGGTAAAAAAGAAAAAGGTTTGGGAGAGGGCACAGAAGGAATTTTAAAAAGGGGTGGGAAGGAGGGGAATGGGAAAAGACAAAAAAGGTTTGAAAGAGAGACAGAGAAGGTTAGGCAGAGACACAGATAGCCACAGGGAAAAGAGGGAAAGATAGGCAGAGAACAGAGAAGGTAGGGAGAGACACAAAAAAAAAGAGGAAAAGGGGAAAGGGAAGTCAGAGAGATCAGTCACAGGGGAAAAAAAAAGGGAGGGCACAAAGAAGGTAAAGGGAGAGAGATAAAAGGACAGGGAAAAAGGGGAAAGGAGTACAAGGGAAAAAGGGAATGCAGGAGGAAAACAGGGGGAAAGGAAAAGGTAGATAGCGAAGGATAGGCAGAGACAGAGAGAGATACAGGGTAGGAAGGGCAGAGAGACAGAGAATGATAGGCAGAGAAACAGAGTATAGCATGGAAGAAAGCAGAGGAAGAAGAAGGCAGAGACAGAGAGAGAGACAGCAAAGGAAAGGCAGAGAGACAGAGAGGGATAGGCAGAGACACAGAGAGAGACAGGGAAGGAAAGGCAGAGAGACAGAAAGGGATAGAGAAGGATAGGCATATATACATAGAAGAGAGAAACAAAAGGCTAAGTAGAGAGACAGAGAAAAAAAGGATAGGCAGAGAGACGACAGAGACATAGAGAGATACCGAGAAGAATAAAGAGAGAGAAAGAGAAGGCTAAGTAGAGAGAGAAACAATAAAGGAGAGGCGGAGAAGAATAGGCAAAGACAGAGTAGAGTAGGTAGAGACAGATAAGGATAGTCAGAGAGACATCTAGACATACAAGAAGACAGAGAAGGACTGTCTGAGACAAAGAAGAATAGGCAGGGAGACATGGAGAGATACAAGGAAACAGAGGACAGAGGGAAACAGAAGGATAGCTAAAGAGACATAGAAGGACAAGCAGAGAGATACAGAGACTGAGAAAAGGTAGAGACAGAAAACAATAGAGACAGAAGGATAGGCAGAGAGACATAGAGAGATACAAGGGGACAGAAGGACAGACAGAGAAAGAAACACAAGGATAAAGTTAAGGAAAAGGATAGGCAGAAGAAAAGGCAGAGAGTGATACAGAGAAGAATAGGCAGAGACAGAAGGATAGAGAGACAGCAGAATAGGCAGAGGCATGGAGAAGGATAGGCAGAGAAAGATACAGAAAAAGAATAGGCAGAAGGATAGGCAGAGAGATATGGAGAGATGCAAAGAGAAAATTATAGGCAGAGAGAGACAAATAAGGTTAGGCACAGAGATATGGAGGGAGACAGGCAGATAAGGATAGGCAGAAACACAGAGTGAATAATATGCAGAGAAAGATAGTCAAATAGACACAGAGAAGAATAGGCAGAGACAGAAAAGGATAGACAGAGAGAGTTGAAGAATAGGCAGAGAGAGAGAGACATGGAGAGATACAAGGAGACATAGAAAGAAGTAAAATCAAAGGGTGAGAAAGAGAAGAATAGGCAAAGACAGAAGCATAAGCAGAGACACAGAAAGAGAGACATGGAGGGATACAGGGAGACAAACAGAGAAGGGTAGGCAGAGACAAAAAGATATTGAGAAGAATAGGTAGAGTCAGAGACATGGAGAGATACAGAGAGACTGGCAAAGAAATATAGGCAGAGAAAGATAGATAAAGACAGAGAAAGAGACATGAAGAGATAGAGGGAGACAGAAGGATAGGCAGAGGTACATAGAGAGACAGAAAAGGATAGGAAGAGACAGAGAAGGACAGAGACAAAGAGATACAGGGAGACAAAGAAGAATAGGCAGAGGCCCATAGAAAAGGAAAAGCAAAGACAGAGACATGGAGAGGTACAGGGAGACATAGAAGGATCGGCAGAGACAAAGATACAATGTAGGATAGGCAGAGGCCCTCAAATAATGATAAGCATAACAGACAGACATGAAGAGATACAGGAAGGCAGAGAAGGAAAGGCAGAGCCATGGAGAGGTACAAGGAGACAGGCTGAGAAGGTTAGGTAGAGACAGAGAAGGATAGGCAGTGACAGAGACATGGAGAGATGCAGGGAGACAGAGAAGGATAAAGGGAGACAGAAATGTGGAGAGATATAGGGAGACAGATGCACGAAGAGAGATCTGGAGAGATACACAGAGAAAGAGAGAAGAAAAAGGCAGAGGCACAGAGAAAGAGACCTGGAGAGATATGGAAACAGACAGACATGGAGAGGTATACGGAGACAAGCAGAGAAGGGTAGGCAGAGACATGAAGAGATACCCAGAAACAGAAAAGGAGCAGCAGAGACAGACAGGGAAGGATAGGCAGAGGCACAGAGAGAGGCATGGAGGGATATACAGAGATGGATAGGCAAAAGCACATAGACATGTAGGAGTATACCAAGACATAAAAGCAGAGACATAAAATAGAAGAAAAATGAGAGACAAAGGCACTTCTTGGTTCATGACCTGAGGAAATGTCAGTTCAGACACAAAACATGTAGTCAGTTTTATTTACTTAAGAAAAAAAGTTATGATATATCTATTTCCATGTTTCAAGCTACTTCCTCCCGTGCTGAGCACCTAGATGATTGGTTCAAATTTCTGTGTACAGAGACATAAAAAGAGGGATTGGCAGAGGCAGAGAGAGACATTTAGAGACAAAATATGAAGCAGATGCACAGAGACAGAAAATTGGATAGATAAAGTGAAGAATAGGAAGAAGCATAGAGAGAGACAAAGATGAAGAGATACATGAGCCAGAGAAGGCTATGCAGAGCCAGAGAGAGAGACATTGAGAGATACACAAAGACAGAAAAGGATAGGCAGATGCACAGAGAGAGACCTGGAGAGATACACAGTGACAGAGAAGCAGAGGCACAGAGAGAGAGACATGGAGAGATGAAAATGGGCAGAGACAAGTAGAGACTGATATCTACATCCACAGAAAGAGAGACAGAATCAGAAAGATACCAGGTCACAAAGAGAGGGTCAAAGATGCACAAAGACTTGCTGAAGCACAGAGCGAGAGAGATGGAAAGGCAGCGGCACAAAGAGATATACAGAGTTATGCAGAGACATAGATCCATACACATACAGAGACAATACAGAAACACAGATCCACAGAGAGAGAAACACAGAGAACCAGGTAAAGGAGAGACAGAAACACAGAGACAGGGCCCAAAGATGCACAGAGGCAGAGATATGCAGAGGGACACAGAGTACCACAGAGAACCACAAAGAGAGGGAGGGACACAAGTAGAGACCCATAGAAAGAGAGGTACATGAAGAGAAAGACACAATGAGCCGGAGAAACAAAGTCACACAGATAAAAGTAGAAATGCAGAGAGAGACCTAGACAGGGGAAGACATAGAGACAGACACAAAGAGATGGACATAGAGGACAGACAGTGGCAGACAGACAGGGGCGTAGCTACAGGGGTGCGGGGAGCAGCCGCTAGGGGGCCTGCACCTGGGGGGGCCCCAAAACCCTTCTGCACTAAGAAAAAAACCCGTATTGAAAAATGGTGCGGGTAACTGGGGGGGGGGGGGGGCCACTTCATTTTTGGGCCACTGGGACCCAAGAGCTTGAAGTTACGCCTCTGCAGACAGAGAGTAATTCAGCGACAGACGTACAGCAGAAGCATAGTAACACTGAATGGAGTACTGCAGCACTTTTGCTGCTTGAGGAAAATAAAATGTTCGCTGCAATTCCCCAAAATTGCGGATTTTGGGGCAAGTTTCACTTTTGGGAATGTTCTTCGCTTTTATTGAGTTTGGTTTTTTTTTTAAAACCTAAAGGTTTTCCCCCGGAACTTTGGTGGGTCTGGTGGGAAAGGGTTTTGTGGCCCATTAATCAGTCCAGTAAATGTTGTCCATTGGTTTACTCATCTCCTCAGGCTCCAACACTGTCTGGTGTGCTAATGACGGGCCTGCAACCAGGCTGACAAGGGCAAAGAGTGCAGGGATTCTGCCATATAAACCGCTATAGGCAACTGAAACTTGCCCCAGAATTATTCAGGGACGATTGAATCAATAAATACTCCCAATGTGTGAACAATCACAAATAGTGCCTATGATTACCCCCTTTTTAAACCAACTCAGAAAATTGAAAAAAATCAAGTAAAATTATATAAGGTAAACCCGAAAATTTGCAGAGTGCTGACCCAAAAAGGAGCCACAAAAAAATTGGGTTGAATAAAACACAGACCCCCGATCAATCCCAGAAATAAATACAAACCTTAGAACCTAAATACAGTCCTCTGATAAGACCCCAAAAGAAACACAAACCTCAAAATAAATGCAGCTTCAAGCAAGACCCCAAAATAAAAACACAAACTGCAGAATAAAAGCAGCCCCCAGACAAGACCCCAAAAGAAACACAAACCCCTGAATAAATGCAGACCCCAGGCAAGATATCTAAATAAACACAAACCCCTGAACAAATACAGCTCCCAGACAAGATATCTAAATAACAGACACCAAACCGCTAAATAAATACAGACCCCAGGCAAGACCTCAAATAAAACACACAAAATAGGACATTACTTACTTTAAAAAAAACACCACCATTTTGGGCCTCAAATAATACACAAACCCCAGAATAAGTAGAGCTCCAGACAAGACCCCAAAAGAAACACAAACCCTATAATAAATACAGCCAAGACATGACCCAAACTAACACAAACCCCAGAATAAACCCAACCCCAGACAAGACCCCAAAATAACACAAACCCCAGAATAAATGCAGACCCCAGAAAAGACCCCAAAAGAAACACAAACCCCAGAATAAATGCACATCCGAGGCAAGACCCCAAAAGAAACATAACCCCCTTAATAAAAACATCCCCCAGATAAGACCCCCAAAAAACAAACCCCATAAGAAATTCAGGCCCCAAGCAAGACCCAAGAATAAATACAGCTTCTAGACAAAACCCCCCCAAAACACATACCCCAGAATAAGTGCAGCACCAGACAAGACCCCAAAGGAAACACAACCCCAGAATAAATGCACATCCGAGGCAAGACCCCAAAAGAAACATAACCCCCTTAATAAAAACATCCCCCAGATAAGACCCCCCAAAAAACAAACCCCATAAAGAAATTCAGGCTCAAGCAAGACCCAAGATAAATACAGCTTCTAGACAAAACCCCAAAAACACATACCCAAAATAAGTGCAGACCAGACAAGACCCCAATGGAAAACACAACCCCAGAATAATGCACATCCGAGGCAGACCCCAAAAGAAACATAACCCCTAATAAACATCCCCAGAAGACCCCCCAAAAAACAAACCCCATAAAAAATTTGAGCCCCAAGCAAGACCCCATGATAAATACAGCCTCAGACAAGTCCCTGGAAGAAACACAAACACAAAAATAAATATAACTTCTAGACAAGACCCCATCGCAAAAACACATACCCCAGACTAAATGCAGCCCCAGACAAGACGCCAAAAGAAACACAAACCCCAGAATAAATGCAGACCCCAGACAGGACATCTAAATAAACTCCTAAATAGATTCCAGACAAGACCCTAGAAGAAACACAAACCCCAAAATAAATTCAGCTCCTAAACATACATCACTTATATTGCACAACTCACATACACACACAACACATCTCATATACATAACACCCAGCACATCTCATACACACACATAACACACAGCACACCTCATACACACATAACACACAGCACACCTCATACACACATAACACACAGCACACCTCATACACACATAACACACAGCACACCTCATACACACATAACACACAGCACACCTCATACACGCATAACACACAGCACACCTCATACACACATAACACACAGCACACCTCATACACACATAACACACAGCACACCTCATACACACATAACACACAGCACACCTCATACACACACATAACACACAGCACACCTCATACACCCACATAACACACAGCACACCTCATACACACATAACACACAGCACACCTCATACACGCATAACACACAGCACACCTCATACACGCATAACACACAGCACACCTCATACACGCATAACACACAGCACACCTCATACACACATAACACACAGCACACCTCATACACACACATTAACATCAGCACACCCTCATACACACACACTTAAACATACAGCACACCACATACACACATAACATACAGCACACCTCATACACACACATAACACACAGCACACCTCATACACACATAACACACAGCACACCTCATACACACATAACACACAGCACACCTCATACACACACATAACACACAGCACACCTCATACACACACATAACACACAGCACACCTCATACACACATAACACACAGCACACCTCATACACACATAACACACAGCACACCTAATACATATACTGTACATCACTTGCAAAGCACATCTCATACTAACAGGGCCGTGATCAGAAATTTGGGGCCTCATACAGTTGAAACATTTGGGCACCCTACACGCATCTGCTCTGCCCCTGCCCCATCTTCTCCGCCCCCTCACCATCTGCTCCGCCCTTCAGCCTTGCAGCCACTGCCATCCCAGAAAAAAAAATGATGGGGGAACAAAAAAGAAATAAATAATCACGCCATGTTTTTGGATTTTCCCTAAAATGAGGACAATTGGCGCCCGCCTCATTGGGGTTTTTTGCCTTCCTCTGGATCAACACTTTAGCACAATAGGCTGAACTGGATGGACATGTTGTCTTTTTTCAGCCTTATAAACTATGTAACTATGTAACTATGATTTTACAACGTACAGTTTATTTGGATTTGGCAGGTCGGTATGTATACAAGGGCCAGCAAATACCGCCAGATGATTACCGCATGTCACCACTATAATGTTACTGACCAAACCAGTATACCCAGACCAATACTGCCAAACAACAATATTCAAAGACCACATAATAGCCCACATATCACTACCATATGGTGACTAATACCAGCATAATGTTTCTGACCAAACCAGTATACCAAGACCAATATAACCAATAATATACAAATACCGCACATATCAAACCATACACTAACATCACTATGTTACTGACCAAATCAGCATACCAAGACCAATAATATCGATAACAACAATATATAAGGAACGAATAACACAGCCATATCATCACCACCATAAAGAGACTGAGTAATACCATTGTACTGTTACTGAATATAAACCATTACCCCAAGACCAATATTACCCCCATACAGTGACCAAATAGTGGTAGATACCAGCTACACAGGTGTTTGCTTACATTTAGTGACTCACAGGGGACGTTTCTGTGATGAGTCGTTCACTGTCCCTTTTCTTCTCCATTCGGTCCAGACCTCTATGATGACTTCTCTTGTCCACCACTCGTCCCTGCAGAATTCACAACACAAACACCTGAGACCCCCCAAACTCCCTATCCATAGTGCCCCAAATGGTAATAATTACCCCCTGGTAATTATGGGCCCCCGGTAGGTAGGCAGATAAATTAGGGGCCCCCCAGTAGATAGACAGATACATTAGATGCCCCCAGTAGACAGGCAAGTACATTAGAGGCCCCCCAGTAGGCAGGCAGGTGCATTAGGGGCCCCCCAGTAGGAGGCAAGTACATTAGGGGCCTCCCAGTAGGCAGGAAGGTAGATTAGGGGCCCCCCAGTAGGCAAATAGATTAGGGGTCCTCAGATGGTAGCTAGGTAGACTAGAGGCCCCTGAGCTATAGCTAGACAGACAGAGAGGCCCGCGGGCAGTAGATCGGGGCCGCTGGGCAGTAGATTGTTAGATATTGGACCCCGGCAGTAGATAGCGGCCTCCGGGCGGTAGATAGATAGATGCGTTTGGGGTTACATAGGTAGATAGGTGCCTACGGGGATTTCATAGGTAGATAGAGGCCCCCGGGGGCTACATAGGTAGATAGGGGCACCCACGGGTTACAAAGGTAGATAGGCGACCCCGGGGTACACAAAGATATATAGGGGCCTCAAGGGTATACAAAGATATATAGGGCCCCTATCTATCTTTGTATACACCTGGTGCCCCTGTCTATCTTTGTATACACCTGGGGCCCCTATCTATCTAAAAGGGGCCCCAGGCGTATACAAAGATATATAGGGGCCCCATGGGTATACAAAGATATATAGTGGCCCCAGTGGTATACAAAGATATATAGGAGCTACCGGGGGTTACATAAATAGATAGGGCCCCCAGGGGTTACAAAGGTTAACAGTGGCCCCTGGGCAGTTGACAGGGGGACCCAGTGTGTAGGTACTTACCTTTCCGTGCTCCCCCGGCGTCTCCGTCCGCTCCCGACCTCAAGCCTCCTGCTTTAGGCTTGGGGCCTAGGACAGGAAGCTGTGCAAGCGGTTCGTGAATACTCCCTCGCGGTGCCAGCAATGTCGGAAAAAAGGGCTGGGAGTGCACAGCTCTCCGGGCCCTGCCGTAGATCTTAATTGTATATGCGTCCCAAAGATGCACATATAATTGAGATGTCCGTTATGGTAAAGAGAACAGGCCTGTGGCTGTTCCTTCCCCAATGCTGTGAAAAAAGGGGGCGGTACCACAGCGGTCTGGCCCCCCCCCCCCCCCCTTTTTTCCTTTTTTGGGGCTGTACTGCCCTATCGGCTTTGCATACTAACAAACACAATACATTCATGCACTTTTACGCATCTCTAGGCACATTTTAAAAACCATAACACAGAAATGTCTACACATAGGGACATGTATAATCTCGCCGGGTGGAGCGCCCCTTTTCCGCCATTTTCCCCGGCGGAATCTGGGCCTGATTTTGTCGGGGCCGGGGCGCGCTCTCTTCTATGTAAATCCGCCGCGCCTGAGGTGTTGGGCGCAGTGGGGCTGGGCGCAGTGCGGGGGCCGCCTATGATGGGCGCCGGAGGATCGGTCATAATGGGGGGGGAAAAGTCCGCCGCGCCGGGCCCATTTGTGTGGGGAAGTGCGGGGACCGAGGGCAGTAGGGGCTGCGTAAGATTGCCGCCCCGAGGCGGTAGCTTGTACATGCGGGCAAAGTTCCCCTGGCCTCGCCAGTGTTTTGTGGGGCACGTGCGGGGACATGGGCGCAGTGGGGGGGACTTAGGGGGTTTGCGGAACTGCCCCGGGAAAAAAAAGTTCCTCAGGAAGGCGGAACAGCGGAAATCATTCCGGATGTCGGTGCGGAGTATGAATCAAAAATCGCCTTTAAAAGGGTTCAACATTCTAAAAAAAAAGAGCTGAAGCTAAAAAATAAAAAATAATAAAACAAAATCACTTTCCAAACCCTAATTCAAGAATTAGGAAAATTGGAAATTGCGGGAAAAATACAGAATTAAATTTAAGAAAGTATTTGTTTGGTCGGTATAAACGGCCCAAATCAGAATAGGAGCGACAATAAACCCATTAAAACCTAGGGGGAAGTTTAGCCCAATCAGAACCCATGCGGGATATTTCAAAATACAGTAAAAATGCTGAAAAGAGCTGTTGTTTAAAGCTACCGGGGACTTGGCTAGCTGCCAATCAGAATGGAGCGACAGGACCATTCTAGCCTTGGAGAAGTTTAGCCAATCAGAATCCACGGTTTTGGGGACATTTTCAAAATACTGTAAAAAATGTGAAAAGGGTGATTGGCTGAGCAGGGGGGCTCGGCTAGCTCACCCAAATCAGAATAGGAGCGACAAAGACCCATTAAAACCTAGGAGAATTATTGCCCAATCAGAATAGGGGACAAAGACCCATTCTAGTCTATGGAGAAGTTTAACCAATCAGAATCACGGGGGATAATTCAAAATAAGTAAAAGACAAAAAAGAGCTGATTGGCTGAGTAGTGGGGGGGGGTATCCAGCCAATCAGGCCCCGGTACTTTCCCATTATAGTTTGGGGAGGATGGGGGCTTGAAATCTTGGCGCTCAGGCCTGCGGGATGAAGTATTAATAAAAAAAAATTTTTTTTCTTAAATGTAAAAAAATTATCGATAAAAAGGGGAAACCCTTTTTTTCAAAAAAAAGCAGTTAAAACCCGAACAAAAAACCCTTTGTCGCCCCAAAACGGCGCTCATGGGAATTGCAAGAGAAAAATTGCCCGGGGAAATTCGTAAATTTAAAATTTTTTAGCTATTCTATTGGTGGGTCAGAATCGCCCTCAGCTTTTTCTGTCTTTTTACTTTTATTTTGAACTTTCCCCCCTTTGTTTTGATTGGTCAATAGTTCTCCATAGGTTTTAATGGGGGTTTTGTGCTCCTATTCTGTTGGCTGAGCTAGCCCAAATCCCCCCCTAGCTTAACCAATCAGCTCTTTTCAGTTTTTTTTATTTTGAACTGTCCGCGTGGGTTCTGTTGGGCTAAAAATTTCCATAGGAATTTAAGGGTCTTTGTCGCTCCTATTCGATTGGTCAAATAGCCAAGCCCCCCCTTAGCTCAGCCATCAGTTTTTTAAACCATTTTTACTGTATTTTGAACTTGCCCCTGGATTCTGTTTGGGCAAACCTTCCCCTAGGTTTTTTGGTTACTGTCGCTCCTTTTGATTGGCCGGAGCCGACCAATGAGAATGCTTTCAGAATTTGAATTCTGTATTTCCCGGCAATTTTAAATTTTTCATTTTTTGGATATTGCGCCGTTCTAGGTTATGGAAAGTGTTTTTTTTAAAAAATTATGTTTATTTTTGAGGTTCAGCTCTTTTCTGAACTGTTTTCCCCCCTTTTTAAAAGGCGATTTTTTTGGAAATAAATTGTTTGCACGGAGCGGGGGCCCCAGGATTTCTGTCGCGATCTTCCTTTGCTTCCTCGATTTCTGCCCTGTTTTCACTTCGTCCCCTCCCGGGAAATTTGACCAAAAAAAACTAGGTCTGCTGTCGGGCTGCCGAGGCTGCTTGGGCCCCTGCTTTCCCGAAACTCCCCATCGTACATGCCTCGGAGTTTTCGAGCGCGGGGTCCCCCCCAAAACGCCTACCCCGCGCCCACACCGCCCCCATGCCGCCCTTCTGCGGGGCGCAGCAAAAGTGGCGAACGCTGCGCCAAACACCGCACCCCTGCGTCCGACGAGGATTCGGGCCGGGGGAGGCGCGTATCGCCAAAAAACAGGCGGAAAGCCCGATCATACATGTCCCCCTGTTTCTTACACGCATAATTATCAATTACAGCACATCTTTATACGCACATTCATAACAACAGCAATCTCTCACAGAAACCTTATGCAAAACCCCTGTATACAAAATCTCATCACACATAAAACACACACATCTCTTAAACAGCACATCTCACATATCATGTCTCTCACCACCAAAAACTATAAAACCCAATATAAAATGTTTGCAGCTTATTCAGACATGCAAAACACACATACTACATCTCATACCCACATCACTCAGACGTTTTAACTAATAATACATGTTCACACAGCATAACGAATTGTGCAACACTCAAACGATGCTCTATACCATCCTTTACACCTGTGTGCACCATTACACCAAAATGAAAATTCTGTATACATAAAAATCAAAACCATGCTACAGATTCCACACAAACATAATCTAAAAACTCACTCAACAGATTTTACCTAATCACTATTCATACCCCTTTTTCACACGCATATCACTAACACCTCATTCATACATTACTTTAACTCATACAGCCAAAAATCAAAAAAAACATACCAAATCATGTCAAACAATAAAAATTTCCCATTAGAAAAAATCAAGCCACAGCACAAAACCTATACACATCAATCATTCCCCACGCTTTCCTTCTAAAGGCTATGTGCTTTTAGATTTTTCTCCAAAAAATATGAATGAAAAAAAAAATGGACTGCGTTTTCGCTTTGTTTGGACCGTTTAGCCTTTATAAAAAAGGTTTAAGAGGTTGTCTCACTACCGATTTAAACTTAAACCAGTCCTGTTTTTTTGGTTTCATTTTTAATTTTTGGGGCGTGTTTATGGTCCCAATGGGCTAGTTTGCAACCCTTTTTAAAGTGAAAAAGCGGGGGACTTAGGGGCGGGTGGTTTTGCGCGCCGGGCAAAATTTGCATGGGACACGCCCCTCTTGTCGGTATGCCCCGCCCCCAAAAAAGCCCAAACCCCCTCCACCTAACTGCATAAAAGGTTTTGGAAGAAAACCCCGGGAATGCCTTTTAGCCCGGGGGTGCCCCCAAAAACCCGGTAGTGCCCCCCTTCAGGTGGTAGTTTCCCCTTGTGCCAAATGTGCCCCTCGTAGCCGGTTTTAGCCAAATTTGTAGCCCGGTTGATGCCCCCCTTTGTTTTGCCGGAGGGGCCCCCCTTTGTTGCCAGGAGGTGCCCCCATTGTTAGCCCAAATAGTGCCCCCCCTTTGTTAGCCGGGAGTGCCCCATTGTTAGAGTAGTGCCCCTTGTTTCCCGGTAGTGCCCCCATTGGTTGCCCGGTGTGCCCCATTGTTGCCGGTGTTTTCCCCTTGTTTGCCCGGTAGTGCCCCATCTTTTTGCCCGGTTGTGCCCCCCTCTTTTAGCCGGTGTGCCCCATTTTTAGCCCGGTAGTGCCCCATTGTTGCAGGGTGTGCCCCCATTGTTAGCCGGGAGTGCCCCCATTGTTAGCCCAAGTAGTGCCCCTTTGTTAGCCAAATAGTGCCCCCATCGTTGCCAAGGTGCCCCCCCTGTTAGCCAGGTAGTGCCCCCATTGGTTGCCCGGTGTGCCCCAATTTGGGTTTCCGGGAGGCCCCATTTTTGCCCGTGTGCGCCCATTTTTTGCCGGTAGTGCCCCCATTTTTTGCCAGGGTGCCCCCTTGTTTCTGGTAGTTTTCCCCCCTTGTTAGCCAGGTTTGTGCCCCATTGTTAGCCAGGTAGTGCCCCTTGTTGCCGGTAGTGCCCCCTCTGTTGCCGGTTGTGCCCCCATCTGTTGCCAAAGGGAGTGCCCCCTTTTGCCAGGTTTTGCCCCTTGTGCCAGGAGTCCCAAAACTGTTTCCCGGTAGTGCCCCATTTTAGCCCGGTGTGCCCCTTTTTTGCCGTAGTGCCCCATTGTTTCCCAGGAATGCCCCTTGTTGCCAGGTAGTGCCCCCCGTTAGCCAGGGGAGTGCCCCTTTGTTGCCCAGGTAGTGCCCCCCTTTTTTGCCCCGGTAGTGCCCCCTCTGTTGCAGGGGAGTGCCTCCTCTGTTGCCAGGTAGTGCCCCCCCGTTAGCCAGGTAGGGCCCCCCTTGTTAGAGGTAGTGCCCCTTTTTGCCAGGTAGTGCCCCCATTGTTGCAGGGGATGCCCCATTTTTGCCCGGAGTTGCCCTCTTGTTTGCCAGGTGAGCCCCTAAAAATAATAAAAAATTAAATTTTAAAAACAATTACTTAACCCGGCTCCTTTCGCCGGCCAGTCCTGCCGATCTCCCCCGCGGCGCAGGGGGGAAGTGAGAGCAGCCGCGCGTCACTCCCCTGCAGCCCCGGTCTTCCCCCTGCGCCGTGAACTGTATGTGTGGCCCCACACACCGGGCCTACATACGGGGAGAGGGGGAGGGGGGAGGTCCCCCCTCCCCTCCCGCCACAGTGGCCCCCGGGGCGGGTGAGCGGCGCTGCGGCCCGCTGACCCCCCCCTGTAGGAGCGGCCCCCGGGGCGAAGAGTAGCGCACGCGCTACTCTTGGCCGCGGGTAATTTAAAGGACCCGCCGTGCGGCGGCGGGAGGAATCCCAACCCCCGGGGGGCGGGAGGGGCCCAAATAGGGGGGGACCCCCCCCCCAAACGGGTGTGTTGGCTGTATGTACTGGGGGTTGCAGTAGAAGCCAGGTCTGTAGCTATAGCAACCAGTGCAGGCAGCCTATCATGAGAGACTGAACAGGTCTGTAGCTATAGCGGCCTGAGGAGCTGATGCAGCCCATACAAGAGGGGATATGTAGGAATAGGTGGGACACTGTTAATGGACCATACAAGTGACTTGTTTTTGAGGGATCTTTAACATAAAAAGCAATCCTTGTAGTGAGACAACCCCTTTAATTCATGTCATTCCTAGTTGAGGTGTAATACGAGCAGAATCCACTTCAAAGAATGGACACTTGAATTCTTGTTTCCTTTGAATCTTTCCAGCAGCAAAATATGGGTTTAATCTCAACCTGGGAGACGCATGGGGAAAAATTAAGTTTTAATAAAGAGAAGTATATTATCTAATAGCCTCCAAACCCCACCCTCTTGTCTTTTTTCTGTCCTACGGGATATAGGACAGTTGGGAGGTTCAGACTGTCAGTTTATTTCTTTGTTATGTATAGTCCTACCTTCATGTCATTGTGGGGAATATGACTGCTTCCCTTATCAACCTGCTGCATGCTATATTTTAAATAGCTTATGACTTTCCAAACCTATAGTTTACTGCAGGTTGTTTCACATAGTTGTGTTTTCTGACTGCACAGCAGTTCCATTTGTGCTTTGCTCTCTGCTTCTGTAAAATCAAAGTTTGGCTTCTGTTTAGCAGGTTTACTCCTGTCACTCTCTGCTTTTAATTTTTACTTACTGAATCTCAGCTGCTAAGTTGCATTCCCAGTTTCAGCTAGGAATTGCATTCTGTATTCGTCTGTGCCTCTGTGTAGTGGTTTGTGGTTACTGCATGTGTATAGGTCTAACACGTACTGTTACCCTACATATATATATAAAGATTCCACTCACCAGGGGCGTAGCTATAGAGGGTGCAGAGGTAGCAGTTGCTACCGGGCCCTGCAGTCTGAGGGGGCCCAAAAGCCCTCCTGCCACATAGGAAGACACCAGTATTATAATTAGCACATAATAGTTGGGGGGCCCAATTTAACTTTTTGCATTGGGGCCCAAGAGCTTCAAGTTGCGGCTCTGCCACTCACTCACGTTCAGCCGCCATCTTGGACCGGCTCGGTGGTTACTTCAGCTCTGGCCATCTTTTTGTAAGACTGTTCTGGCACATGATACTCATGTCACATAGACCAAACAATGTATCTTCAAAACTGGCCTCAGCCAGCTTTATTCTTTAAACTTCACACAGTTTACAGTGCAGCACACAGGAACCAAAAGAGAATCTAGGCCGTCTAGCCACTTTTTGAGACATTATCTTTCTGTGGTCTAAGTCTACTACTCAGCACCACCACAATACGCTTTTAACCTGGCACCACTCTTCAGTTCAGCTCTGATGTTGCTCCAACTTTCCATGGTGAAGAGAAACTACTTCGCAACATCTGACCGAGTGATCAACACTCTCCAGGATGTAGGCGTATTAATATCCAAATCTACCATAAAGAGAAGACTGCATGAAAGTAAATACAGAGGATTCACTGCACAGTGCAAGCCAATCATGAGCCTCAAGAATAAAAGATCTAGATTGGACTTTGCGTAAAAAAAAAAAATCTAAAATAAAAACCAGCAAAGTTATGAAAAAACATTCCTAGGGCAGATGGAAGATCAACCTTTACCAGAACGATGGAAAGAAAAAAGTATGGTGTAGGTATGGTACAGCTCATAATCCAAAGCACACCAAATAGTCTGTAAAACACGGCGGAGGCAGTCAGATGACTTGGGCATGCATGGTTGCCAGTGGCACTGGGTCACTAGTGTTTACTGATGTGACATAGGATAACAGGAGCCGTATGAATTCTGAGGTATTCAGAGACATACTGTGTGCTCAAATCCAGCCAAATGCAAGCAAACTGATTGGTCGGTGTTTCATAATACAGGTGGACAATGACCCTAAACATAAAGCCAAAGCAACCCATGAGTTTATTAAAGCAAAGAAGTGGAATATTCTTAAATGGCCAAGTCAGTCACCTGCTCTAATCCCAATTGAGCCTGCATTTCACTTGTTAAAGACTGAACTTGAGACAGAAAGACCCACAAACAGACAACAACTGAAAACTGCTGCAGTAAAGGTCTGGCACAGCAGAAACACAGTGTCTGGTGATATCCATGAGTTCAAGAATTCAGGCAGTCATTGCCAACAAAGGGTTTTTAACCAAGTATTAGAATTAAACATTTTATTTACAATTATTTAATTTGTCCAATGACTTTTGAGCCCCTGAAATGAAGGGATTGTGTTTAAAAAAATGCTTCAGTTCCTCACATTTTTATGTAATCATTTTGTTCAACCCACTGAACTAAAGCTGAAAGTCTGATCTTCAGCTGCATATGAATTGTTTTGTTAAAGATTTATTGTGGTAACGTACAGAACCAAAATGAGAAAAATGTTGTCTCTGCACAAATATTTATGGACCTCACTGTACCTGCTGATGCTGCTGATTCGGGCAGGATAGATGTCATTTGTAGGGAAAGTGTCTTTGCAGCTGTTGTCAAAGTGAGATATCTAAAACACACACACACACACACACTATATATATATATATATATATATATTATATATATATATACATATATATATATATACTAATCCAGTGATCTCTCAATCCAGACAACTTCGATACAAATTTACCCAAAATCAGGGAACTCCAGTAGAAGGCTCCAGTGTTCTGTTCCCTGTAAAAGGAAGACAAACCATTGGGGGTGGACGCCATGTCCCTGAAATGTGATTTCAATCTGGCTTACATCTTTCCTCAAAGAGTCTTGACCAAAGCAGCCCAGTATCAAGCAAATTTTGAGGATGAGAAAAGGGAATTACTAGGTTCTTCCAATCAGGTACGACCTGCTTCACAGGGCAGTCAGAAGTGCCCCAACCCGAAGAGTCTCAAATTTACGGCATGGAAGCTGTTTGGATGCTTTTAACATCCCCAGGTTTGGAATCTGGGTCTCTTAAAAATGGTCTTAGCACACATCCACAAGTACGCCTGAATGATGGGTCACCTGCACAAATGGGGGTGACCGTGCATCCTAATGTGCCAACCCGACAATTCAGTGGTACAGAGCTAGAGGTCAACTCCTCACTTCTGAGGCCTCAAAGTCTTTGAGATAGACTAGACCCTTGGTCACTCCAGAGGCTCCGTAACTAACAGAGTGTATGCAAGAATAAAAACTATATTCTTGTCCTGGTCCTCTTCTAAAGGATGTTCTCAAACTCGACCTTCTACGACAACACTACTTGAATTCCTTCAATAAGGGTATGACAAAAGCCTATGCCCTTCAACTCCAAGGCTGCAGGAAGCGGCCTTGTCTTCCTCTCTTGTAGTGCACTTTGGAATTCACCTCTTGGTAAAAAGGTTCTCCAAAAAAACATCCAGGCCGAGACTTAGGAACATGCACCCAGTGTCAGCATGGGAACTACCCTTCAAAGCTGTGTGAGCATCCTTGTGAGCCCTAGGAGGAATCTTCCTTCAAGTATTTATCATGGAAAATGGCCTCTTCTTGACTGTAAGCTCCACTAAACACGTTGGAGAGCTGCAGGCTAAGAATCAGCCGATCTCTAAATTGTTTTCCTCCAAGATAAGGTGATCCTTCGTTTTCTCCCAAGCTACAGTTCTAAAGTCCCTTAGCATGCTAACATCAACTAGACCATTAGCCTTTTGAAGCGTCTTCTACTCCACAAGAGGATCTTTACCAACTCAACATGGTGAGATGCAAAAGGACATATCTAGAAAGGACTGCCCATTTTAGAAAAGAGGACTTGGTTGTCATGCTTTTTTGTACCCTGGTGCCCAAAACTGTACACAATATAACATATGTCCTCTCACCAGTGACTTGTATAATGGGAGAATAATGTTCTCCTCATTTGCATCTGTGCCCATATTAATAAACCCCATGATCCTAATTGCCTTGACAGCTGCTGCCTGACACTGGCTGCTACAATTAAATTTATTGTTCACTAAGATTCCCAAGTCCTTCTCCATGTCACTTTCAACCAGAGTTTTTACGTTTAACAAGAAATCATGGAATGGATTTTTGCCTAACATATGCATAACCTTGCATTTATCTGTGTTTTTTGGCGTAACCTGCGCCTCCCAGCCCGAATCCCCCTGACGGACGCAGGGATGCGATGTTAGGCGCAGCGTTCGCCACTTTCAGCTGCTCCCCGCATGAAGGGGCGGGCAATGGGCGCGGTGTGGGCACGCTGTAGGCGTTCCGGGGCGGGACGCGGCGTGCTCGAAAGCTCCGAGGCATGTACGATCGCGAGTCGGCAAAGTGCGGCGCAATGCAGCGCTCGGCAGCTCCGACAGTCAGACCTAGTTTATTTTGGTTTAAATGCTCTGGCGGAGGCAAAGTGAAGCGAGAACGGAACATGCGAGGAAACATAGAAGATCGCAACAGAAATCTTGGTGATCAGCTTCTGTGCAGCATGGAGTATGATTCCTAAAAAAAAATCGAAATCAAATGATAATACTGGATCAATGACCAAGGATCAATAGTATTGGTGTAACGAAAATAAAGAAATACAAATGATTTTATTGAATTAATATTTTTTTTTCTTTACCCCCATATTATTATTCATTTTATATACACATTGGGACAACTTCTGTAGTCTTATCATTTGATTTCGACCATGTACAGTTTTATTTCAGATTTCATTAGAAAACCCATAGGAGTGTCGCTCGCTCTCCCATTGGTCCAAATAACCGTGCCTCTTTTAACTTAGCCAATCACAGAGCTCGCTCTGAATTTCTTTCATCCATAGAACTCTATGAGAAAGTAGCTCGCGCTCTGATTGGCTAAGCTGGACGAGCCCCCGCCGCTTCAACCAATCAGCTCTTTTCTGCATTTTTACTGTATTTTGAACTGTCCCGCCTTTGAATATGATTGGTCAATATTTCTCCATAGGTTAGAATGGGTCCCTGTCGCTCCTATTCTGATTGGTCAATACTCCTCCATAGGTTAGAATGGGCCACTGTCGCTCCTATTCTGATTAGCTGGTTTATGGCGACCAATCAGAAGAGCTTAAACAATTTGAATTACTGTATTTCCCGGCAATTCTCTCTATTGCAATTCCTTATGTAGCGCCGGTCTCGGCGACTAACGCGTTGTTAGGGATTTAACTGATTTATTTTTAGAGACGGTTTCAGCGCTTTTTCCGAGAATATTTTACAACTAATAAAAATCATACTCCATGCCGCACGGCGCTGAGAGCCGAGATTTCATTGCGCCGATCTCTCCATAGACTATAATGGGAGAAGTAGCTCGCGCTCTGATTGGCTGGGATAGCCAAGCCCCCGCTAGCTCAGCCAATCAGCTCTTTTCTGCATTTTTACTGTATTTTGAACTGTCCCGCCTTTGATTCTGATTGGTCAATAGTTCTCCATAGGTTTTAATGGTTCACTGTCTCCCCTATTCTGATTGGCTGGTTTCTGCCGACCAATGAGAATAGCTTTCAGAATTTGAATTACTGTATTTCCCGGCAATTTTCAATATCCTATTCTTGTATTGCGCCGTTCTAGATTTTTGGATAGTAATTTTTTTCTTAATTATTTTTTCTTTTTGAGGTTTGAGCTCTTTTCTGATAATGTTTTCCGCCTTTATAAAGGCGATTTTTTTTCCATACTCCGCACGGACATCTTTAATGATTTCTCGCTTTTTCCAGCCTGTCTCGAATCGGAAAAACATCTTCGGCGCAGTCCCTTCTGCGCCTAAGTCCGCACTGCCCCCCATCCCACTGGCGCGGCGCGACAGACTTTTCCCCGCATGTATGAGCGCACCTCCTCGGATGGCGAATATTAGGCGCTGCGCCGCACTGCGCCCATGTCCCCGCACTGCGCCTCACACACTGGCGAGGCGCGACGGACTTTACATGTTATGTATGAGTGCACTACGTCGGGCGGCGAATCATAGGCGCAGCGCCACACTGCGCCTAAGTCCCGCACTGCGCCCCAAACACTGGCGAGGCGCGGCGGAATATACATAGTATGTATGAGCGCGCCCCGGGGCCGCCGACATAAAATCAGACGCAAATTTCGCCAAAAAAACCGGCGGAAAGGTTGCGCCCCGACGTGCGAGCTTATACAGGGTGCCCACTGTGTGCTGTCCAGATCATGCCTGTGTAAAAGTGACACAGATTGGAATGTATTAGCATATATGAATATGCTAATACATTACTAAGTGTAAAAAAAAAAAGTAAAAAATTTAAAAAAAAAACAGAAAAAGTGTAAGAAAAAGAATGAAAAAAAATTAAAATAAAATAAAAATAAATATTTAGTAAATAATAATTGTGCATAAATTACACACACAAAAAACCTACCTATATATTAGGTATCCACACGACCGTTAAATACCCGTAGAATTAATCTAAAAAGTTATTAAGTGTGTGAAATGTGAATTGGTGTAAAAAAATAAAAAATTTTGCAATTATTTATAAGTGAACTTAAACTATTCCCCCATAAAGTACAACTTGTCTCGAATGAAACGAGGCCTCATCCAACTGCGTCATTGAAAAAATAAAAAAGTTACAACTTTGAAACGCAAGAAGGCAAAAACTAAAAAAATGTTCTGGTCATTAACTACTTTTCAGACGTTCGGCTTACTGGCCTGTAGTTTCCAGGATCACTTTTTGACCCCTTTTTAATTATTAGCACCACATCTGCTATGTGCTAATCCTTTGGAACATACCCTGTTACTATACAGTCCATAAATATTAAGACTAGGGGCCTGACTATCACAATACTTCATTCCCTTAGGACGCGGGGATGTATACCATCAGGACCTGGTGATTTGTCTATTTTAATCTTCTTAAGGGAAAGTAGCATGTCTGCCTGGGTTACAGAGGAAATATTTAAGGTAGAGTTTACCTCATTCCTCTGACCATCAACAAGAATATCATTTGGCTCAGTAAATACGGTGGAGAAAAAAATGTTTAGCAGATTTGCTTTCTCCTCATCACCCTCTACAATACCTCCTTTACTTCTTTTCCAACATTTTCAGTTTTAATCGTTTTACTATTTATATACACATATTATTTACACAGCACAGCTATGCACACCCCACTCCCACTACACAGCTATATACACATCACTCCCACTGCACAGATATACACATCACTCCCTCTGTACAGCTATACACACATCACTCCCACTGCACAGATATACACATCACTCCCTCTGTACAGCTATACACACATCACTCCCACTGCACAGATATATACATCACTCCCACTGCACAGATATACACATCACTCCCTCTGTACAGCTATACACATCACCCCCACTGCACAGATATACACATCACTCCCACTGCACAGATATACACATCACTCCCTCTACACAGCTAGAGTATACACACATCACTCACACAGCCAGGGCCGTTCCTAGTTGCGGACGAGGCGGGCGATCGCCTGGGGCGCCGGGGCTTTGCTCAACCGAGGGGAGCGCCGCTGCCGCCCGCCTCACCCTGCGATCAGCCTCTGCACGACTGTTTTTCAATGGCCGTGCAGAGTCAGCAGCTGCACAGTAGCTGTGCGACTGCTTCTACAGAGAGGAAGCAGGATGGATCATTACCGTCCTGCCTTCTCCAATGTATATACAGCGCTCAGTGAGTGCTGTACATACACATCAGCGTTGCAGGGGGTGGGATGCACGGCTACAATGTTGGATCACCTAAGCTGGCAGCTCCTGCCAGCCGTGGAGATCCCAGGACCTGCTTGACGGCGTTCATCAGGACTGCATCACGCCGCTTACACTGTCCACCATTTCCTGGACCTGGAATATGGAGGGATCATCGAAAGGTGAGTAACTTTACTGTAATCACTTATATGTCTGCAGAGCCTGTGTACAACTGGTATTCACCACTGAATAGTCACTGTATGCCGGTAATATTAGTTGTAGTATGATGGCTTATATTCAGTAATGGTGTGGTGTATTATTCAGTCGCTATGTGGTGGTGATATGTGGTCATAGGGTGACGGTATTATTTGGTTACTATTGTGTGGTGATATGTGGAGGTTATGTGTGGTCATGGTGTGGCGGTATTATTCAGTCACTATGCGCTGTTGATATGTGTTCACGGTGTGGCGGTATTCAGCCAATATGTGCTGGTGATTTGTGGCCTTAGTAGGACGTTGGTACTATTAGCCTGGGTTTTGTGTAGCGGTGTTATTTGGTACCTGTATGACTATTATTTAGTAGTTTATACGTAGCACATTGTCTTAAAGATTTTTGTGTATTTTGGATTTGGTTGATGGTGATGCACTGTGTGACATCGTGGTGCATTATGTTACTGGGGGGGGTGGGAGTGGGTTATTTCTTCACCTCGCCCTAAGTGTCATTTAGCCTAGGAACGGCCCTGCACACAGCACAGCGATACACACATTACTAATAATGCACAGCTATACACACATCGTTTACTCACCACAGCTATACACATCACTCACAGTACAGCTATACACACATCACTCTCACTGCAAAACTCATACACATATAATGAGATTCACTGGAAATAGGCCCTGAATTTTCTGTTGTAACTCCGATTAGAATGAAGCAGTATGAGCCCAATCATAAGCTAGATACCTTGACATATGTGTAATTGATTGCATTACATGCTATGCTGGAGGTGATCCCTGCTTTCTGCCAGATGCATTTTGTCGCAGTGCTCCATGTTCCTAAATGTATCAGCAGCATATCGGAGGGAATAGCAGCAATTTTATGATGGATTTTTTTTTGCACAGTTGCCCAGAACCAGTGACAGTATCGACTCTTTTCTCCATCACTTGCCTCCTTAGCAGCAGCGGCGGCACTCTATACATGCTGTTTTGCCCTTTTTGCAGGTATTTAACATGTTGAATAGGATCTCCCAGTCTCTTGTGCTCAATGTCTCAGAGGTTTCTTTGGCGACTGCTCCAGAAAATGTTGCATGCCATTACTTGTGTGCCGTAACATTTTCAGATGTCCTTCGCCATGAAAAGGGATCAATGGTCCCGTCATTTTCAGTTTCCGTGCTATCTTCTGAATAACTCTCTTGAGGGTACGTCTTGAACACCATATTCTTCCTAAATTCACTCTTGACATTGTTTAAATGAATTGGTTACCCAGCAATTCACCCAGGGCCGTTCCTAGGGTAAATTTCACTCAGGGCGAGGTGAAGAAATTTCTCCCCTCCCCCGGTAACATACTGCGGCCACAGTGCATCACCATAAACCAAAGCCAAAATATACAAAAAGCTTTACCACAATGTGCTACGTATAAAACTACTAAATAATAGTCATTACGTTACCAAAACACTGCTACACCAACCAAAAACCCCAAGACATTAAGACCACATATCACAACACACAGCGACCGACTACTACCAGCACACCATCACCCCCTATCACCACCATATAGTGACTGAATACTACAAACTGACCATTACTGAATAAAAACCATTATACTTCAACCAATATTACCAGCATACAGTGACCATACAATGATGGATACCCGCTGAACACAGGCTCTGCAGACATATAAATGATTACAGTAAAGTTATATCTAGTGACTCACAGGAGACGTCTCTGAAGAGTTGTTCTCTTTCTCTTCTTCTTTTCCATCTATCCCAGATGCCATGATGACTACTCCCGACTCTTCACTGTAAAATTTACAAAACAAACATCTTAAGACTCCTCAATTTATCAGCACTTCTCTACCAATTCCTATCTCTATACAAACTCCAATGATGCCCCTCTTGTAGACAGTGATGCCCCTCTTGTAGCCAGTGATGCCCCTTGTAACCAGTGATGCCCCCCTGTTTGCCCGTGATGCCCCTCTTTTAGCCAGTGATGCCCCCTGTACCTAGTGATGCCCCTCTTGTAGCCAGTGATGTCCTCTTGTAGTCAGTGATGCTCCTGTAGCCAGTGATGCCCCCTGTAGCCAGTGATGGCCCCCTTGTAGCCAGTGATGCCCCAGTAGCCAGTGATGCCCCTGTAAGTAATTATAAAATAACAAAAAATTTACTCACCTCCATCCGCGCGTCCCGGTCCAGAGACGTCATCATGCTGCTTACACTGTCACGCAGCTCTCAGGGGAGGCAGTTCTGCCGCCGAGGGGACCCAGCGTCGCAGGGGGCGCGGTGAAAGCCATGCGCTCCTTGTAGCGCTGATACAGGGGAGGAGTTAGGATGGGAACGATCCGTCCCGCCTCCTCCTTGTACCAGCCGCGCAGAGTCAGGGGCGATCTTCCGGGCGGGCGAGGCCGGCGGTCGCGGCGCCCCCCTCGGGTGTGCGGAGCCTCGGCGCCCTGAGCGATCGCCTGCCTTGTCCTCCCCTAGGAACGGCCCTAAATTCACCCTGCTCAATACTGTACACCACCATCCTGTGTGAAAGGGTTGTGCACCTGGAAGCCACAAATAGAGGTTAAACGTTGTGATAGATGTCTGATGCCTACCTTATCGCACTGATACAGGCCATTCCGGCTTGTTTAAAGCTCCATAAACTTGGGACCACATTGCACATTGTTTTGTTCACATTGCTATCACAGAATATTTGAATGAATCTCACTGTAGTTTACTCCAAGAAATACAGCATATCCAATACACAAACATCACTTACACAGCACATCTCATACAAATTACTGCTCATACACATCAGTTTCACAGCTCAGTTCATACAAACATCACTCACATTATAGCACAGGCCATACACCACCACACACCAAAAAATTTTTTCCCTGAACAGCAGACTGTATACAACAGAGATCTGTTGTGACAGTCCAATACACACATCACATACATGGCACAGCTCATTTACACCTCACATCTCATACACATACATAATGCACTGCACATTTCATACAGGCTCGGACTGGCCCACAGGGGAAATGGGGAAATCCCTCGGTGGGCCCCTGTGCCTGGTAGACCTAAGTTTTTTTTTAACTCCTATACATTTGAAAAGGCAAAAAAAGCATAAAAAGATAGGCAGAAAGCAAAAGAAAGGGAAGGGACCTACAGTCTTTTAATAGTGCTAAAAGTTGGCCCCTAGAAAAAAATCCACGGGGGCCTAAAAAAAGCTTAAATGGTGGGCCCCTAGACCCCTCCCCCTGGGGGCCCCTAGGCACCTCAGTTGACATGATTTCATAACACATCAATTTTTGAAACAAGCTTACCAAACATAATTACGTTTTCACATAGGTTTTTATGAGACTGGAGCTGTACTGGCACTCCCCTGAGTCATTGTAGCACATGCTTAGCAATTTTTGAAAGTGGCCTGGAGGGAGATTCAGAGTTTGTGGCACAGTGCGGTGCTGCCCCCAGACTTTTAATAACTACCCCCTGATTTCAAGCCAACCCCCCTTTCAAATAAGCCTGTATACACACAACTGGTAAGGCTTGGAAGAAAGTAATTTAGGGTTAAGCGTCAGCCCGTTTTGTTTATTGGATGCCCCATTCTCATCCCGGAGCCTATAGAAGCTGCAAATTTGTTCCCGAAACCCAAATATTTCAAACTCTGCCTTTTGAGGAAATATAGTGGTAGATACCAGTTGTACACAGGCTCTGTGGACGTATAAGTGATTACAGTGCAGTTACATCCAGGGATTAACAGGAGATGTCTTCTCTGATGGGATTTGTTCACTTTCTCTTTCCTTCTCCATCCTGTCCAAACCGCCATGATGACTTCTCCCCGGCCTGATATCCCTGCAGAAATTTACCCCACAAAACATTTAGAATTCTAAAATTTTCCCGCACCTCCATACCTGTGCTCCCCCGCTGCAAAACCCGAATGGGGTGATAAGTGGAGGTGGGAAGGTTATGGGGTGATAGGAGTTGGAGTTTTAGAGGGTGATAGGTGGGGGTTGTATTTTGTGTTGGCACTAGGAGATAGTAATGGAGAGGTGTTTGTCAGAATTAAATGAAAAAAGCACCAACACTAAACCCCCCAAAAATTATTTAAATAAACACTCCCCAACACCAGCCCTCTTTAAAATTTTCAGGAAAAAAATAGATCCACTGATGATCTGACATAGTCCACCCACTCCTAAGTAGTCCAAAAGGGAGACCTGTAGATAAACATAAACTTTACATATGTACATATATCCAGTGTCCAGGAAGGCTTGGTGACACCCATCCCCCACAGGTGGCACCCAACTTTCCATGATAAGAAAACTGTGCCACTTATGGGGGATGGGGTGTCACCCAGATGTACTGGACGCTGGATAGGCTATCCAGTAAAGTTGGGTCATACTCCATTCCCCGCAGAGGGCACAATAAGTGGCACTGGAGCAGTGTATTATGATGCTGCTCTGGTGCCACTTCCCTAAGAGGGCCTTTTTCCCCGGATTTTGATGCTGGAGATTTTTCCAGCTCTTCGGGGAGCAGGTGTTTTTCCCTTTTGAAAGGTTCTGCACAACCCGGGAGAGTTGGTAAGTATGTGATAGAGCCTGGCTGAAGTTGAGATGTTCAAGATGCTTCATGGATGGTGCAGTCCTGGTTACACAGAGAGACTGATACACTTATACAGAGACATACACTACAAAAGAAACAATACAAGGAAGTGCACTGATGTACACACTGCCCCAAAGGGCTACACACTGCCACAGGTAACAAAAAAACCTGTGTAATCTTAATTCACAAGGGTTATAAAACTCCTAATCACATGCCTCAGAGAATACAGTGGGGAAAAAAGTATTTAGTCAGCCACCATTTTTAAGTTCTCCCCCTTAAAAAAGATGAGGGAGGCCTGAAATTGACATAATAGGTAGACTCAACTATGAGAGACAAAATGAGAAAAAATAAGACAACAAAAAGGAAAACCACATTGTCTGTTTTGGGAAAAGAATTTATTTGAAAATTTGGTGGAAAATTAAGTATTTGGTCAATAACAAACGTTCATCTAAAATATTTTGTTATAACCCTTTCTTGGCATTGCAAGGTCAAATGTTTTTGTAAGTTTCACAAGGTTGGCCAAACTGTTGTGGTAGTTGGCCCTTTCCCATGCAGTTTCCCCTTAGAGAATGATGTTTTGGGGTGTACTGGGAAACCCAAGATTTTTAAAACCCCTTCCAAAGGTTTTTTGGGGTTGAGATCTGGAGACTGGCTAGGCCACTCCAGGACTTTGAAATGTTTTTATGAACCCATCCTTTGTTGCTCTGGCGGTGGCTTGGGTCATTGTCATGCTGAAAGGCCCAGCCCTTTTCATCTTAAAGCCCTTGCTGGGGAAAGGAGGTTTGCACTTAAAATCTCCGATACATGGCCCACTTCAATTTTTAGTCATGGATCGTGTCCTGGTTTCCCTTTGAGAGAAAAGCCCCCAAAAAAAATGTGTTACCATCCCCCATGCTTAAGTAGGTATGGTGTTCTTTGGTTTCAACTCAGCATTCTCTTTTCTTCAAAACCCACGAGTTGTGTTTTACCAGTTTTACGTTGGTTTTATTGATCATATGACATTCTTTTTTTAAAATCTTTGGATCATCAAATGCTCTCAGCAAACTTTAGATGGGCCCTGGACAGTACTGGTTAAAAAGGGGGAACATCTGGCACTGCAAATATTGGTCCCCGGTGTGTTATGATGGGGCCCTTTTTAGTTGGTCCCCCAAATCTCTGCAGGGCCCTTCCTAAATCCCCCGTGTGGTTTGGGATTTTTCCCCCCGTTTTTGTTATCATTTTTTACCCCAGGGTGGATCTTGCATGGAGCCCCGATCAGGAAGATTAGGTCTTGTATGTCTTCCCCTTTTCCAATTATTGCTCCACGTTGATTTTTCACACAAGCTGCTTGCCTATTTCGATTCAGTTTCCCCCCCTGGTGCAAGGCTACAATTTTGTTTCTGGTGTCCCTTCGACAGCTCTTTGGCTTCCCATAGTGGAGTTTTTTGGAGTGTGGATGTTTGAGGTTGTGGGCGGTGTCACGGGGGTGCGGGGTCCCCTGCCCCCCGGCCATCTTCCGCTGTAGGGGGTTGGCGCGGCGCTGCGGCGGCCCCCCGACCCCCCCTGTGCCCCGGGGCCCCCCCTCCTTTCCTGGCCGCGCTCGGTGAAACGCCGCGCCAGCCCTGTCCGGCAGTCCCATTCCGTCGCGCCGGGTAGGCCCGCACGCTTTAAGGCGGGGTACCCCTCCCCGAGCCGCCGCGCCGGCTTCTCTAAATATTAAGGGCCAGTGGCCCCGGTAAATAATTGGGTTATTGTCGGAGCGATGTCCATTTAAAGGTATCCGCTCACAAGTACTTCCTGCCAGTCTGTTGGTGTGTTTTTGGCTGCGTTAGAGTAGTTTTAGGAGTTCCGTTATTTGATTACCAGTGTACCTGTCCGCTTGCTTAACGTTTCCTTGCACCTTGCCTGTTTGCCGCCCCCTGGCCCCTGACCGTCTGCCGTTCTGACTACGAACCTCTGCGGCTGCCTGCCCTGAACCTTCTGCCTGTCCCAGACTACGCCTCCGGATTACGTTTATGTAACCTCGCTGTACCACCCGGCCGCCTTCGCAAGCAATGGTCAAATCAGGGGGGTAACGACCCTGTAGCCTCACGCCGTATAAGGCAAGTCCATCCCGCTTTGCGGGCGGGCTGCTCTGGGTGGAAAACCGGGGGCCTACTAGATTCCGTTCCCTGGCCGTCGGCTTAGCTTCATCGCTTGCGTTGGCCAAGCGGATCCACTACTCAGTTATAGTACAGATGGCATGGATTCCGCCAGGGTACCTTCTGCCTTGTCTCCGGGGACATACTACAGCTGGTCGCCCTGCAGAAGTCAACGCATCGACCAGCTTCGGCCATTGATGCAGAAACCTGGCGACTCGTCTGCCTCCATCGGCTGCTGCCCCTGAACCTGCAATCCATTGCTCTACCTGCTTCGGCGCCGGGTCCTTCTCTGATCTGCCATCCCCTCACGCTACGATCGCGAGACCCCAATAAGAAGTGCAGAGCGGGATTCATCAGCCAGTGCTACATCCATCTCGAAATGACTGGGGCCACCATTCCCTACAGAGCGAGCCAAGGTGGCTTCATAAATTTCTCAAGCACTCTCTTGTCTGGAGATAGCCTTGGCCTTGGGGCTACGCCACTATGGGACTCGAGGGGACTCCTCTAGAAGGCGGACCTCGAACGTTCCTCCGGGGGTTCCCGCTCCATCTTCGAGAAACTGGCCGTACTTCTCTCGGCACCACGCACCACCCCGTCCGGCCCCCCCCTCCCCCCGGCCGCAAGCGCTGATCCGGCTACGTCAAGGGCGACACACACAGTCGGTCAGTATTCGGTTGCAGTTTAGCACTCTCGCTTCGGAGCTGGACTGGGAGCAAGATCGAAGCATTGGTCGCCGGAGAACATTTTGGCATGGCCTCTCGGGTGCGAATCAAGGTCGAGCTCGCCGCTCGGGAATCTACAGCTGACCTTGGATTGACCTCAATCCATTTGAGCTCTCCCGAGTGGATATTCGCTTCGCCGAATAGGTAACAAGAACTCCGCCTGCAAACGGGAAAACAGTTCTGTCCACGCCGTTTCTCATCGCTTTGCTCCCACGTTCCAGCGGTCATCCTCTTCCTCCTCCATCGGCACTCTGAAGAGGAACATTTGCAGGTCGAGAGGCCCACCTGTTCCCAGGCAGGGAACGTCTTCTCAGCGTCCCCGCCTCCCCGTACTGATGCCAGTTGTTGCTTTTTATTGTGGCGGGTTCTGGCCATTTCATTGGGACGTCCGCGTGCGCCCGGGAAACTTACGCACCTAGGGTAGTGGTGAGAGGAACCCTTAGGTGTCAGAACGGCCTCTCCCCGTCTGACCATGCCCCGTACTTATTGGTGCTTCTCCGGGACGCACTTTCAGCGCCACGCCTTTATGATCCGGATCGGCAGGAAAACTTCATAAGCCACGAACTTGGACCAGGTTACGTTCTCCGGTGAATCCGCTGCAGAAACATATGTTCGTCTCCTCGGTCAGTGGCTCGATGCCTTGCTTAAGGACGCTATCAGCCTCCGTACTGCCCCCCTCTCTTGAAAATTGGGGCCCTTTCACAAGGAGACGATTGCAACTAATAGTTCCTGCCTCGATCCTCTCGGAAATCCTTCTGGCCTCCCCTTGGCCGCACGGTCCCATTCCCCGACTTTGGATTGGAGCACAGGGTGAAGTCATGCCGTGGGTTCCGCGGTGCTGTTCTCTCGTTGCTGTCTAAGCCGCAACTCGCTCCTCAAGTGTATACAGGATAGTGTGCCAAACCTCACTCCAGGTCTACCCTTCGCCTTACTCGGGACTTTGCCGAGTCTTTTCGGAAGGAGACAAGTTGGAGACTCTTCCTCCACACCTGCCTTATGATTGATCATTGACCTGCAAACCTGAGCCTGTACTCCTCCCAGAGGCCGGGTTTACCCTCTCTCCGTCCCGAGAGACTCACAGGCGCTGTCTTCGTGTACGTCAATGGAGAACCTCCGCAAAGGATCATCCGTAAGTTCCTCGTTCCGGCTGGAGCCCGGCTTCTTCTTCTTGCGAGAATAAGGACAGGTTCCCTCGGCCCTGCATCACGATATCGGAGGCCTGAATTAGATTACCATAACAAAAATAACCGTTACCCGTTGCCCCTTAATATCCGAAACTTTTGGACCGCCTGCGTATGGGGCGAAAATATTTTCTAAACTGGATCTACGCACCCGGGGACCTACAACATTAATCACGCATTAGGAAGGTTGACGATTGGAAAAACGGCATTTAATACTCGGACGGCCATTTCGAGCTATCTTGGTTATGTCCTTTCGGTCTCGGCAACGCCCCGGCTGTATTTCAGAACCTTTGTTAAATGAGATCATTTCGGGACATAATCTTTGTCTGTGTAATTAGTATACTTGGACGATATCTTCTCTTCTCCCCTGATCTCGACGACTCATCGACACCATGTCCGCCAGGTCCTCACAGGCGACTACGCACATCCATCAGCTCTTTGCAAGCCCCGAAAAAGTGCTTCTGTTGAACGTGCACAGACTTACCAATTCTTCAGGGTATATAGTCTCATAGTATGAAGGGGTATACGGATGAATCACTACAAGCTATCCCGCCCGGCTGTTGCAGTGGCCCCCCAACAGCCGCTGGGCCTTAGAGGCCATTTCAAACGTTTTCTGATAGGATTTAGCGATTATTATAGGCAATTCATCCCCACTTTCTCTACATGGTGGCTCCCTTGGTGGCCCTGACTAGGACAGGAATGCCAATCCCACATCATGGCCCCCCAGAGGCACCAAGAAGCCTTCAACCGGCATCATAGACCGGATTTGCTTCGGCTCGGTCATGTCTCGTCAAGACCATAACTGTCCGTTTATTCTGGAACGTGGATGCTTCGTCAGTCGGCGCTGGTGCGGGTCCTCTGCCAGAGATCCTCCGCTGGTAAGCTACATACCTGTGGTTTTTTCTCCAAGACATTCTCTCCATGCCCGAGAAGAACTATACCATTCGGTGATCTCCAATTGTGGAATTACTTGGCCATAAAGCTTGCACTTGAAGAATGGCGTTAACTTATGAAAGGGGGCTCGCCACCCTATTGACATTTTACACAACCACAAGAACAATCACTTACTATCCTTCAAGTCAGGGCACACGGCACTGAATACCTGGCATGCTAGGTGGTCCATTATTCTTTGCCAGTTTTTGACTTCACAGCCTACATTTTCGGCACTGCCGAAAAAAACAGCCTTTGTTAAAAAACCTCAGAGCTGATGCTCCTATACGTTCCTCCGGTTACAGTGGGTTCTCGAGACTCCTCCCCTGCACATTGTCTCCCCAGAGCGACTCGTCACGGCTGCCACGTGGACACCTTCAGAACCTACCTCAGGGCAAGAAGTTATATGCGACCCTGCCTTGCGCCTCTGAATCCTGAAGTGGGGACCACTCTTATCATTTGGCTCCTGGGCACCCAGGTGTTCATAGGTTGCTTTTCAATAGTCATCCCGATATTTCTGGTGGGCCTAATCTTGCTCAGGCCATGAGCGGACTTTGTTTTTAGCCTGCACCTCCTGTGACCGGCTTAATAAGGTACTCCGCCTCAAGCCACGCGGGCCATTCTTCAGCGCTCCCTGTGCCAGAAACTACCACTGGCCCATGTAGCCATGGACTTCATTATCGGACCTCACCCGCCCTCCTCTGGAAAACACGGTCATCTGGGTTGTTACCGACCGTTTTTCCAAATGGCCAACTTTGATCCCACTGCCTGGGTTACACCTCTGCCCCCAAACTGGTACCAACTTTTTTTCTGTCACGTTTTCAGTCTGAACGGTATCCCAATTGGACATAGTTGTCGCTGATAGGGGAGTCCGATTTATTGCTAAATTTTGGCCGTGGCTTTGTTGTGGTCCAATTGCAGGCTCAGTTAGACTTCTATTCCGGCATACAACCAGGACTAATGGGCAGGTTGAGAGGGTCCAACAAGGTGCTTGGCACTACCTGAGGCAATTTTGTCGTAACCACGTCAGGATTATATGGTCCTGATCTTCTTCCCTGGCAGAGTTTTCTTATAACTCTTTAGAATTTCCGGGTCCGCGGGGGCATCCCTTTTTGTCGTGTTTGGGTTCACATCCCGCCCACCTCTCCCCTTGCTACCTATTGTTCACTGTCACGGACGTGCGAGCCCAAGTAAAGGACATCAAGGCACTTTATGGCACAGTCACTCGACAGGCCCGCTGTTACGGGCATCTGCTCCGACACTAAGTCCAGGCTGACAGATACCGTAGGACTACGCACCTATTTGAGCAGGCGATTAGGTTTGGCTTATCCAGCACTATATATTCGCTTTAGGGTGACTAGATACATTGTTAGGTCCTAAATACGTGGGTCCCTTTGAGGTTACTGCAACGTCTAATCCCGGTGTCCTAACAAGCTTACGCCTGCCTCCTACCCTGCCGACAATCCCGAAACTCATTCCATGTCTCTCTACTCAAGACGGTGGTGATGAATCGCTTCTCCCCGTGGACCTGTCTCGCTTCTCAGGTGGCCAACTCTGATAACATCTTTGAGGTCAGGACCGGTGTTGGCACAGTCATGAAAGTGAGGCGGAAGCACGGGTTCTTTCATCATTGCACTGGAAGGGGTTCGGGCCCCGAGGAGCACAGTCGTGGGAACCGGAGACCAACCTGTCTCCTGACCTAACTCTTAGGTTTCTAAAACAAGAGGGGCGAGCCTAAGGGGGGGGGGTTATGTCACGGGCCGCCGCGGTCGCGGGGACATCGCTGCCCCCCGCCGGGACCATCTTCCGCTCGAGGGGGTCTGGCGCGGCGGCTTCTGCGCGCAGGCCCGCGACACCCCTCCTGCTGCCTCGGCGCCGCATCTCTTACCTGGCCAGCGATCCGGTGAACGGCCGCGACTGCAGTTCGTCAACGGCCGTCGTTGCGCCGTGGCCGCCGCTTAAGGCGCCCACCCCCCCCCACTCCTGCGCGCGACGGCTTCTCTAAATTTAAAGGGCAAGTGTCTCGATTAATTGGTTTATTGTCTGGAGCGCTGGTTTCCTATTTAATGGTACCCGCCCCCCAGTACTTCCTGCCAGTCTCGTTTTGGTGTGTTTTTGGTGCGTTAGAGAGAATAAGAGTTCAGTATTGATTACCCGTGTACCATTACTCTTGCTTACGTTTCCTGACCTTGAATGTTTGCTCGTAGGCCCCTGACCGTTCCTGTACACGTACATCCTGACTACGCAAACCTCTGCATGCCTGCACTGACCTTCTGCTGTCCCCGACTACGCCTCCAGGATTTACGTTTCTGTACAAAGCTGTTACCCCGGACCGCCTTCGCAAGAGACATAGTCACGTCCGGGGTAACGACCTGGTAGCCTCACGGCCGCAGCAAGTCAATCCGCACTTTGCGGCGGGATCTGGTGAAAAAACGGGGGCTACTTAGAGATTACGTGCCATCGGCGTGGGATTAGCTATCATCGCTTGCGTTGGCCCAGCGGATCCACTCCTCCGTTACAACAGGTGTCTTTTATACTGATAACAAGCTCAAACAGTTGCCATTACTACAGGTATGAGTGGAGGACAGATGAGCCTCTTAAAGAGGAAGTTACAGGTCCGTGAGAGCCAGAAATGTTGCCTGTTTGTAGTTGACTAAATACTTATTTTCCACCATAATTTGCAAATAAATTTTTTCCAAATCAGACAATGTGATTTTCGCGATTTGTTTTCTCATTTTGTCTCTCATAGTTGAGGTCTACCTATGATGTCAATTACAGGCCTCTATCATCTTTTTAAGTGGGATAACTTGCACCATTGGTGGCTGACTAAATACTTTTTTTCCGCTAACTGGCAGAGCACCCGCCCTAAAAGCAGCAATCCCACCCTATGAAGTCTTTACCCTAATATAACCCATATCCTTATGCATGCATAAATAATGAGTCCGAATGCTGACACTTTTCTCTCTCCTAATGGCGGTTCTTTAGGGGAGAAAAACAGGGCTGCAAGATCATAAAAAAATAGACAAAAAGCTGATAAAAAGTTGCCACATAATAGTGACCAACTCAAAACCAAGATAGTCATCAACCCATATGATGATAAATTGGACCGAGTTACATCTTTACCTACATGTCTTATATAGGGGAAATAGTCTTATGTGGGCATGCTGGACACTGGTGTTTTCTTAAACTACGCACACTTATGATGCATATAATCCACTGGCCGCATCTCAAAGGCAAAGAAATAAGCCCAGTGTCCAAAACAATATAAAAGCATGCCAAAACGCCTACCAGGAACGCCTACCAGAGCAAAAGATGCACCAGGCCCAGAATGATGCAACAACACTAAATTCACCGTTAAGTGACTTGGAACACAACATGAACTACTATGGCAAGGCCAAGAGGGACGGCTCAAATCTTATCTGGCACAAACCAATAACATAGATGTTTACGCCCACAGGGTCAAATGGCTCAGAACGCATAATCCCAACCCCCACCCACTACGGGCAAGGCAGTCAGAAACACCAAAAACACCCCCCTTCATGCTGATCCACGCCCACAAAATCTTATTCACATGAAGTATGCACAGAGAACAGATCAATATAGGGACGGGTCAGAAGAGGCGGCTCAGCACACCCGGGCAAAAAAAACCCCCCCTCAGGGCCGCCCAAAAATTAAAAAAAAAATTTTTTTTTTTTGGGTTCCTCAGCCACACAGCCTAATAACTAAAAGGCTGTGCCTAGGGGTGCCGGGGGGACGTCCCGCCTGGCCTGTGAGTTTTAATAAACTCCCGGGGATAATCTATACTGCCAGGGGTTTATATCTATTTAAAATGCAAAGAGGGGGGCCCCCTCTTATACCTGTTGTGGGGTCCTCTATATCCTCCTATGGGGCCCACTATATACCTCCAGGGCCATCTATATACCTCCCGGGGGCTCATCAATTACCTGCCTGGGGTGCCCATCTATATACCCGTGTAGGGGGCCCCATCTATTACCTCCTAATGAGGGGGCCTATAGAGCTTCCTACGATAAAAGGGCTATAGCACCCACGAGGGGACTAATACCTCCCCAAGGGGGCCCCTCTATAACCCGTTTACTGAAGGGGGCCCATATATACCCCTTACTGGGGGGCCCTTATATACCTGCCTAAAATTAGGGGGCATTTACCTAAAATTAGCTGCTGAAAAAGTGGGATTTAAGATGGTGTGTGGTAAATTCCCCGCAGAGACAGTTTTGGACGAGAAAGTCATTAGGGGGTTTGGGCCAAAAGGGAAAAAAAAAGGGTAAGACCACACTTCTTTCTCCTCGTTACCTATCCGGGGCGTGAGTGAACTGGAATCTGTGGGTCCCTGGAAAGACCTTAACTTGCTACACCAATTCCCGGAGGGCTTCCCAGCCATCCCCCCCAGGGGGCAGGTGAGGGAATAAAACCATTCAATTGTTTTTCTGTAGTCGGGGAGGGGGAACACACCTTTTACTTCTTACACTCTATTGTTTGAAGGGGGGACATAGTTTGCTCTTTAACTTTTTACCCTTCCTGTCTGTTTTTGTCCTGCGAAATTTCTGTCCAACTTTTTTAATTTACAGAAAGTTTTTGCGGGTGTACGGTTTGGTCACTTGAACTTCCCCCAATTGGAACTCATCCCACCAAAATCAACTCTCCTCCATTTCCCAGTTAAAAAAGCAACCTAAAAACCCCAAATTTTTCTTCAGGGCCTAAACCTACACTAACCTTGTTGTCACTATTCCTCCTAAAACATGTCTGCCCCCACCCCCTGTCTCTTTCCCCCTCCTTTGTAGATTGAAACCCCCGCAGGGGGGGTCCTTCCCCTCTGTCGACCAATTGTCTTAATCATTACATTGTACTCTTTGATTATGTTAGTAGTAACCCCCTTTTGAATTTAAGCGTCCTGGGATCAATGGCGCTTTAAAATACTTAATAATAATAATAATAATGACAATACATTGCAGTACACAAGTACCGTAGTATATTGTACTAGCGATCACTTGTACAAATACCCAGGTGACACAGGAAAAAATTAAAAATAAAAAGATTTAAAACGACATTTTTAAATGATACCAATATAAAAAAAATGTCGGAATTGTGTCTTTGCGTCATTCACCGAACTTTTGCTATAAAGTTGGAATTAAAGGTGGAAAAGTCATATGCACCCTAAAATGTAAAATGATACAAATATAAACCCTACCCCCATAACAACTTATCCCTGACACAGCTTAGCTGACAGAAGACATTATTGGTCTAAGAAAAAACTAGTAAAACACATTAAACTCTCTTTATAAATCTGGAATCGACGGAATTCTACTGACCCACAAAATAAAGACCAGGGCAACATGTATGAACGGGGCTGTGCCAGACATCTGGTGTCTTTGCAGCCCGACATCTAGCACAGCCCCGTTCACAGTAGTTTTAAACCTGCCACACACTAATATCAGGCGCATTACAGAGCGCACGCGGCACTTTGTAATGCTCCTGATTTTGAGGGGCGTGCAGGAGGCGGGGCACACTGGAACCGTACGAAGCTACACAGTTATAACTTCAGTATGGCAATTCCAGGCGCATTACTGCTGGAACAGGTAGAGCACTTTAAAAGTGGTTTACCTGAGCCAGAAGTGTCCTTTCTGCGCTAGAATGTGCAGTAGAGTGGGTTCATAAATCAGGCGTATTCTACACTATTATAATGCGCACAAAAATTGGCATCTAAATGCCAAAAGTCATACATGTCACCCAAAGTGTCACTAATATAAGATAGCAAGTTTCCATAAAAATAAACCCCACAATTGAGTTTTTCCCCATTCACCCTGTGTTTTTTTTTTTTTTGGGGGGGGGGTGCCACTTTGGCTGTTTGGGGCCCTGAAATCCTAATGGCGGCTCTGCCCCCATATCACAGATGGTCCATGCCCACAAAATCTTCTTAACATGAAGCAAACACACACCAACATAGGGACATATAAATGCTGTCACATAGTTTGTCGTGCAACATAGTCAGTACATAAAGATAATTATTTCCATCTTGTTAAATAAATAGATGAAACCCAAAATAACAACCTAAAAAAAAAGACGCACTATTTGTGACATAATAACATTCCTTATATAAGAAAGTTGGTATTGGTGTTAACTGTTCACATACATTATGACATAAAATACGGAAAGATATTCAGTGGAATAATCCGTATACTAGGCCAAAGATGACAAAGCCAAAAAGATATATATATATATATATATATATATAATTTTATATATAAAATATATATATAATATATATATATAATATATATATATATATATATATGTGAAACGAAATAAATACATCATAAAACATTGTCACAAAGAGATGTGACCATATGTCAAATCAAGGGTGCGAGTTTCTCGTTTAATCCCTTTTTATGTTATGTATCAAGCTGGTAGAGCCATTGGGATTCTATGTGTAGTAGTCATCTGTACAAGGGACCACAGGGAAGAGATGGATGGACCCTCTCAATGGAACAGAATGGCACGTTTTTTACTTATTGTGGCATTCCCATATAAAAGACAAAAGAACATACTGGCAAGTGTTACAACACATTCCTCTTGTACTGTTTACATTAAGCCAGGTAGGGGCCTGAGTTGGTGATTTATAGCTATGGACAAGGTGATCTTTAATTGAATCTCCTCCTATATGTCACTGATGGAGAATGAGAAATTATTGTAACCACAAAAGGATCGAGTTTAAGGATATTCCAATATCTTCTCAGGATTTGAATGTATGCTGTCACAGCTTCATATTTATGTACTGTGCAATGTTATGTTTTCTTATACTATGTAATGCTGCCACCCAGTGGCTAAAGGGTTCATTGTTTTTATATTCACGTGCCTGCTCCTTTAATTAATTTTCCCTTTGTACATTGTTTTCCTCTCTCCTCCCTCTCCCCTTACACCCACGTCCTGTTTTCTTCTCTGTCATCCAGCTTGGCTGCAAGCAGACTTACTGATCTCACTGTGATTAGCATTGTTTTTTGACCGCATGGCATACAGTTCTTCAAGGTAAATCCATTAAACTGTCCCTTAAGCAACTCCATTGCATCTTTTCTCTACATGCAACTGGCTACAACGCTGGAACTTATTGTCAGCGAGTTCATGTCTACCATTAGCTTATACTGAGAATCCTCTCACAACCTCTCAGGGACTTTCTCTAACGTATATCTGTGGCAGAATAGTCAAAACACAGCTGAATCTGCAGTTCCTGCAAGACCCACACAAAGCTTGCAAAGCAAGCACAGAGCTGTCCTCCATCTTAGCAGCACACAGCATCCTAACCAGCGTGCACAAGCTGCAGCTCCATCTTAAAGGTCAGTTCCCACATAAACAGGATTAACATGTCCACAAAAGGCTCTGGAAGGTCCTCTGTCGCTGCATTCAGCAGAATGAAATCGTGGCACCAAAGACTCAGACATGCAGAAACAGGTCCGTGTTTCTGGAAGAACAAATTGAAACGATCAAAAAGTGTCAGAAAAACCCACGCAAAAGATTAGAGAGAACTTTGAAATAACAAAAGAAGAGTTCCCGTGATAATCTTGATGATTTATGGCAAAGAACTGAACTATATAGCAGCCATCTCACGCTATGACAGTGAGGGCATGCAACATTAACCACAACAGTGAATCGCTTATCTGCCGCCTATGAACGCTACCACGGCGGGTCTGCTAAGTATATCACATTCCTGAGTAACACTGATTTTGATGATGCCGCAGCAGAACACTGAGAGAGAAATCTTACTCCAAACAAAAGATGCCATAGTGAAAGGCGCCAAAGATAAGGCAGAACTCCGCATCGCATACCTCCCAAGAAGTAAGGTCTCATCAGCCCTGCCTCAACCAAACTACGCTGTCATCTTCAAGAACTTCCCGCCTCCAGAAGGTCAACATTGCATGACAAGCTGATAGAAATCCGTGCTGACGCAGAAGAAGCTAGCATCAGAAGTTCCTTTGACAAGAAAGAAAGCCAGAAAATGGCTCAAAGACAAGCAGGGGCAGAGGCAGAAATGCTCAAAGACAAGCAGAGACAGGGGCCCAACTAAAGATTCTAGAAAGGGAAAAGGAGGAAGCAGCCCCTTACCAAGCTAAAGGTTTTCGAACAAGCATTGGGCCCAAAGACACTAACCTAGACTGCTCCACCTTGCAGAAGTGGAAGACCCAGCTGACCGCACCGCCAACTACGTGCTAAAGCAATCACCTCCTGCACCACCTGCTATGTCATATGCACCAACGCCACTTCAAACCTACCACACTGCTGTACCTGAGAAGCATCAGAGGATGCTACCTACCCAGAACAAGGTAATTTCCAGCATCAAACAAGCCGATCCTCCAGAGACTAAACCGCAGCTTAACCCATATGCTACATCATTTCATCCTGATTCATCTCAGCCCCATATGCCAGAGAATCTTCACGCCCCAGGCATATCACAAGGTAATTTTGGTGACACGAGGTGGGAGATTCAGACATGTCGGCCCTTTGCTAGATTTATGATACGCAGGGAGCTGATAAACTTTATCTCTCAAAGTGCGATGACCATGCTGAAAAATTATAGCGCCTGGAAATCCACCTTTGAAGCAGTAATCAATGATCTTAACCTCACTGCCAAGGAAGAGCTTAAATTGTTTTGTTAACTGGTTAGGCCCAGATTCTGCGGAACGAGTAAAGACATTGAGAGCAGTTCATGCGGGTCACTCAGAAGAAGGTCTTGCCGCTGCATGGGAAAGACTTGAACAGACTTACGGCAGTTCAGAAGCTATAGAAAGTGCCTTATTTAAGAGACTTCATACCTTCCCAAAGATCACCAACAAGGACAACCGCAAGCTTCAAGACCTGAGCGACCTACTAAAGGGGGCTAGAGCTGGCTAAATGGATCCAGTCTGTCGGGACTGAGTGACCTGGACACCGCTCACGGTCTTAAGCCGGTCGTGTCCAAATTACCATTATGGCATGCAAGAAAAATGGCAGCCCATGGGCTCCAGATACAAAAGAAACACAACGTGTCCTTTCCACCTTTCTCCTATTTTTCCAGTTTTCATCAGTAAACCAAGCTCGGAAGAAGAACGATCCCAGTTTGACTTCACAGAATCTGCTCTACCAGCTTCATCATAAATGTTCAAGGTATGAAAACCAAACAAGCAAACGTAGAGACTTGGGGGGAACAGTATCGTTAGGAAGACAGACGTCCCTTTCACCGCATCCTGCACCACTAGACAGGACGCTCCTGTTCATAAAGACAAAGACCCTAATCGTATGTGTCCTATCCACAAAAGACCTCATCCACTGAAGGAATGTCGTGGGCTTAGGGCAAAGACTTTGCAAGAACGCAGAGACACGCTTAAGGAACTAGGAGTGTGTTACAAGTGTTGTGCTTCTTCAAACCATTTTGCAAAAGACTGTAAGGCTGTCATCAAGTGTACTGAATGCAGTAGTGACAAACACGTTGCAGCCATGCATCCTACCTCTTCTCCTGACAACCCACAACTTCAAGAAAACATCTAAAGCCGTCACAACGCATGGCGGGGAGCCCTCACCACAAGTTTCAGCTACTACCACTGTCTCCTCCTCCTGCATGGAAGTATGTCACAAAGAGGATGGCCCCAAGTGCTGTGCCAAGGTGTGTCTAGTGAGTGTCTATCCAGAAGGGCAATCAGAAAAGGCCACCAGGATGTATGCCATAATAGACGAACAAAGCAACAGGTCTCTAGCAAAGCCTAAGTTCTTTGAGATCTTGGGTTAAAAAGGGGGAGAAGCAATACCATACACTCAAACCTTGCTCGGTCGCATAGAGACCCTCGGCGAAGGCCACTGGATACATCATTTCACCAATTAACAGGAATATCCAAATATCCCAACCAACGTTAATTGAATGTGACCAGATACCTGATGATAAAGAAGAAATTCCAACTCCTGAAGCTGCTAATAAACATCCCCATTGAGACACCGGGCAAAGGAAAATTCCTCCTATGGCATAAACGCCGGGACACCCTTCTCTTGTCGAAGAACATTCTAAAGGGTCCATAAGGTACGTCAACAATGCAATGGTCCAGATGATGCCCCATACGCACAAAGACTTGACCTAGGCTGGGTAATCATTGGCAATGTGTGTTTGGATAGGAACCTTAAACCATCTCAAGTGAACCCTTTAAAACCTTTGTGCTCAACAATGGTCGCACAACCCACTTCAAGCCATGCCTCATCATTACGAGGTAAAGGAGCATCTTTTTAATTTCATTTAAGGCACCAGACATCATTCCTACGCCTTACCCATAACTTAGGAGGAGCGGTGTTTCACACAACAAGAGACGACAACAGAGTAGCCTTGTCCATAGAAGATAAAGAGTTTATCAAAATAATGGACAGAGGGAATGCTTCAAGGATCAATCTAACCATTGGGTTGCACCCTTACCCTTTCGGGCTGAAAGAGCCAGGCTTCCTAACAACCGGGAACAAGCATTATCCAGATTCATCTCCTTGCAACGTACACTAAGAAACAAGCCTGAGATGAAAGATCACTATGTGGCCTTCATGGAAAAGATATTTCTCAAGGACCACGCCCGAGCCAGCTCCACCTTTGCAAGAGCATGAAGAATGCTGGTATCTTCCTTCCTTTGGAGTGTATCATCCACGAAAACCCAACCAGATCAGGGTGGTGTTTGACTCCAGTGCAAAGCATCATGGCGTATCCCTGAACGACGTTCTCCTCACAGGCCCGAACCTGACCAACAGCTTGGTAGGAGTGCTTATGAGATTCAGAAAGGAGACAGTCGCCATTACCGCTGACATTGAGCAAAAAGTTCCATTTTTTTCATGTACGAGAAGACCACCGAAATTACCTCAGGTTTCTGTGGCACAGGGCAATGACACTAACAAGGAAATGATCGAATACCGCAGAAGGTGCACGTGTTCGGTAACAGTCCTTCAAACCTGTGTCGCTACTTATGGCCCGCCCAAAGGACTGCTGCTGATGGCGAGTCAGAGTTTGGGAAGGATGCTCGTCACTTTGTTGAAAGAGACTTCTACGTGGACGACGCACTCAAATCCTTGCCCACAGCAGAAGAAGCCATAGACCTGCTCAAAAGGACACAAGGTATGCTGTCTAAAGCTTGTCTGCGATTACACAAAATTGCCTCCAACAGTACTGCTGTCATGAAAGCCTTTCAGCCCAGCGACTGTGCCGCAGAATTCAGAGACTTGAACCTTGGCATAGACGACCCTCCAGTGCAGAGAAGTCTGGGTTTGAGATGGGACTTGTTGAATGATTCTCTTGGCTTCCAGATTAATTGTACAGACAAACCATTCACTTAAAGTGGAGTCCTCTCAGTTGTAAACAAGCCTATATGAACCACTGGGCTTTGTAGCACCTTTGACTGTACGGGCAAATTCCTACTAAGACGCTCTCAGAAACTAATTTAGGACTGGGATGCTCCACTGCCCCTTGACAAGCAGCAGAAAATGGGAGTTTCCCGGAAAGAAACCCGCACGCCTTGGACAAGATTCACATACCCCGTTGTTACATTCCAGCATCTCTTTCCCCAAGCCCGAGAAGGGAATCCACATATTCCAGATGCATCAACTGAGGCTATCGCTGCCTCTGCCTACTCAAGTAATTGACAAGTGCAGTAAAGTTCATGTGGGATTCCTGTTTGGAAAGGCTAAACTAGCTCCTAAACCAGAGCACACCATCCCAAGACTTGAACTTTGTGGCGCTGTACTTGCTGTAGAGATCGCAGACTTTATTCAGCGTGAGCTTGATATTCATGTGGATGACATTCAGTTCTACACTGACAGCAAGGTTGTCCTGGGTTACATAAACAACCAAACTAAACGCTTCTATGTCTATGTCAGTAACCGCATCGAAAGGATAAGGAAATCCCCTAAAACCCTAAGCAGTGGCACTATGGTTCCATCTCAAACCTCAACCCTGCAGACTGTGCCACCAGACCGTCGTCTGTTGGTGCCCTTGCCAAAATCTCTTGGCTGACAGGTCCAGAGTTCTTGCTGAACGAGAGTAAAGAAACATCTGATGAAGACGACTTCAGTCTCCAGGACCCTGACAACGATCCTGAGATTCGTCCTGAAGTGAGTACCCTCATCACCAAGTCTGAAAGGAGGTCCGGATTGAATTGTCACCGCTTTGAACGCTTCTCCAGATGGCTAAAGCTCATACGCACCATCACAAAGCTAGTCCACATCGCACAGTGCTTTCACGCCAAGGATGATATTAATGATTGTCATGGTTGGCACGTGTGTCACAAGCCCCTCTCTGCAGAAGACATTACACTAAGTGAGATGTTAGTGATACGTAACGTGCAGCAGAGTGCACTTCATACTGAACACAGATGTCCTCATAACAAACAGGACATTCCAAAAACCAGCCCTTTTGTCAACTTGAAACCAGTAGTCACGCTACAAGGAACTTTTCAAGTACATTGACTCAATTGCTCATCACCGGACTTTTCCTGAACATCCTGCTAGGGATTATCTACCATTGAACTGTTCCTGATCATCTGTTTTACAGTTATTGTTGTCTGTTTTATTACATTTGTCTTTCAGGTTCCAGAAGCATCATTCTACAACAGACATAGATTTACATTATGTTGGTTTATGTGTATTGAAATCCAAGGATTTCAGACGGGGAGTATGCTGTCACAGCTTCATATTTATGTACTGTGCAATGTTATGTTTTCTTATACTATGTAATGCTGCCACCCAGTGGCTAAAGGGTTCATTGTTTTTTATATTCACGTGCCTGCTCCTTTTAAATTTAAATTTTCCCATTTGTACATTGTTTTCCTCTTCTCCTCCCTCTCTCTTACATCACGTCCCGTTTCTTCTCTGTCATCCAGCTTGCTGCAAGCAGACTTACTGATCTTCACTGTGAGTAGCATTGTTTTTTTGACCGCATGGCATACAGTTCTTCAAGGTAAATCCATTAAACTGTACCTTAAGCAACTCCATTGCATCTTCTCTACATGCAACTGGCTACACGCTGGAACTTATTGTCAGCGAGTTCACTGTCTACCATTAGCTTATACTGAGAATCCTCTCACAATCTCTCAGGGACTTTCTCTAACGTATATCTGTGGCAGAATAGAATGACTCTCTCCAATTGATCAGCAAAAGTTCCTATTATTCTTTCTGAATTTTTGTCTGATGTATCCCCCCTAGGAGAAAGAAGATCTCATAGTTCAGAAAACAGGTCGTTCTTATGTGTCCCATTGAGAACTTCCTGTGGGTATCCCCTTTCCCGGAATCTGCATTGTAAATCCAGAGCCTGTAACCTGAAGTCCTCAGTAGTCTTACAGTTCTTCCTTATCCTAATATATTGGCTTTTTGGTATTCCTTACATTAGAGGCTTTGGATGATGACTCTGCCAGGCCAATAAATTATTTGTGGCACTAGGCTTCATATATGTACTTGTCAACAAAGTGCCATCATACTTTTTCTGTATCCTCACATCAAGAAAGTTGAGATATGAATCACTTATCTCATGGTTGAAGCATAATTTAGTGTAACATCAAATTCTTGAAACAGTTCTTTTTGTTCTGTCCATAGGATACATCATTGATGTAACGCTCCCAGAAGATGATCTGGGAGGTCCATCATGTGTCTTCTTCCCTAAATACAGTGTCTTCCCACCAACCCAAGAGCAAATTAGTATGCATGGGAGCGCATGAACTCCCCTTAGTCATGCCCCTGAGCTGGTGGTAGAGCATACCAAGAAGTAATTACAGTGGAGAACACTCATTTTTGAAAGTTGGATCCATTTTTGAGTATGGTAGGGGTGCTGATTCTGAAAATCAGACCCATTTTCCCCTATCAGCTCTAGTTTTGGAGATCCAGCAGTGCTACCTTACCAAGTAGTTATTCATGCAAGCAAAAACATGAATGTACATGAGCAAATTCAATTCTATTCATCTGCACTACATATTTATAAAAAAATTCATCATAAGAACAATGCAGAATCATGTAATCAACATCCTACAAACTAGAGCTGCTAGAACAAAATGAATGGTAATTTTGGACTCAACAGCATTTATTTTTTGTTCCCCAATGTTATGAATGAGTTTGAACCATAATAGGTCCAAGATTAATTAATTGTGACATGCATAATGGGTACCTCTTGACCGCAAAAAATATTCTAGTACTTCTACATCAATTGAAGCTAACCAGGTGTTTTTTTCGACTGAGATACTGTCAAGGTTTTTCAAGAGATTGCCGGTATTGTGTACATATGATAGAAACGGAAACACGAATTCCTGGAAGACCCTAAGCACATACATCCAAGTATTCTGGGTAACCGATCCAGTCCCTGACACAATGGGCCTTTCTTTTAAAGGTATAAAGCTCTTGTGGATTTTAGGTAGGGCATAGAAGGTAGGGATCTGTGTGTCTTCCTGGGTCACAAACGGTGTGGTGACCAGGCCACAGATTGACCATCTGCCTGGGCCGTCAGAGGGAAAAAGAGAGAACCATTGGGAGAGAAGCAGGAAAAGGCAGATAGGAAAGAGAAAAAAGTGAATAAAATGGGACGGCGTGGAGAACTGTCCTGGGAGAGTGGAAGGAGCAAACTGACAGAAATTACACCAGAGATAGAGACTGTCCTGGGAGAGTGGAAGTGGAGCTTATGAGAAGGAGGCCAGAACAGGTAACCCAAGGAGCATACCGTTGTGAGCAAGTAGACTATCAGCAAAACTGTTGCTGTGTAGGCTGAGGAGAAAAGAGAGGAGAAAAGGGCCTGGGGTTTGTTTAGAAAACTGCTAGGGAGGAAATTGCAGAAGTAGAGCAGTGTGAATGAACCTTGTTGTATTGTCTGTCTGTAGCTAATATGCACACCTTTATACTCACACCAACATGGATATGTGTATATTCACTCACAGGGACACAAACAATCTAGGACAAGCAAATTAATTTATAGAATAAGTTCTAGACACACATATACTTTGCACACAAATATACAACTTCTAAATCTGCATAGAAATTCACACCCAACCTGCTACATTAATTATTACCCATACCCATTGTGCCACACTTCTCACCACTTCTAACACTCTTCACCACCTATACCTAACCTGCCATACTCCTCACCTACACATAACCTGTCACATTTCTAGACAATTTACCCAAACTGCTACTCTCCTCATTAGTTTTTTGCTTTGGATTCAGAATAAAGTCAAATCTGATCCTGTAATGAACTCACTTGTTCACCTAACTGCTGGCCTTAGCAAGTAGTCTGCAAGGCTCGCTAGACAGCCAATGAGCAGGCTGAGAACTATAAGGGTATGTTCACACAGCGTAATTGTGGGCGTATTTTGGCACGTAATTGCACTGTAATAAGCCCAAAATAGGTCCCAAAATTACATAAATTTATAGGTCTCATTGAGTGAATACTTGACGTTTTCCCCGGCGTATAATATGCGGTGGGGAAAACAATTGACATGTCACTTCTTCCCAGCGTTTATGCGCCAGGGAGAGTGAAAGTCAATGGAAGGCGGCAGTCAGTGTTTTATAAGTATACGCTGGCTAACACGTACTTCTAAAGCACCCCGTGTATTGCGGTGCGTACTGTACTCACTACTCACTTCTCTTGACCATCGACCTGATTGTCACTCCTGGTTACGGCCCAGCTTTTCCTGAATCCAGCTTGTTTATTGGTTTTGCCTTGATGCCATCTAACTTCTGGTTTTGACCTCGCCTTGTCCCTGACTACCCTTTACCTGCCAGTCCCACCAGTCAGCAACTACTCTGTGGATGCAACCTGGGGATATGCAGATAGCTGTTTTATGGGTTGGTAACCCTTAAACTCTGCCAAACCGAGTAGCCAACGCCAAGCCTGACTGTAGAGATGCTGTTACTTGACAGGCAAGTTTCGCACCATCTGTCACAGACCTGAATCCAACTGCTTTAATTCGGGTTGGTTTGTTCTGATTTTTGTCGATATTCAGCAAAAGATCGACCATAACCCCAACATCACTTCCAATTCAATGTTACATTAGGATTGACTATGTGATGTTGGACTGGAAGGGATATTAGATGAAAGTCACATCAGCGTGAAATTTCCACATGAAACGCAAGCTTCTGGGAATGGGTAGGTTACCCCATTCAAACCCTAACCCCAATTTACGGATAGGGATATGGTTGTGGTCAGGATTCGGGTCAGAGTGAAAAAATCTGGGTTCATAACATCCCAAACACCAAACCTGAATTGTTTCACAAATTTTATCAACCATTGTCAAACTGAATAGGGACACTACCACACCCAACCTGCACCCAACTGCCACACTCCTTACAACCATTATCCAATATTACTCCAAACTAAGCTACTCCTTTCCACCTGCTTCATACCTGACCAACTGTACACATTCTGATGCACTCCTAACCCCTGCGCCCAACCTGCTACACTTTCACTAATTGTACTGACTCCCTAACCTGCTGCATATTTCAACTGTTCTGTACCTGCTGTACTCCTGACCCCCTGTACCCAACTTGCTGCACTGTCAACTGTTCTGTACCTGCTGCACTCAACTGTTATGGATCTGCTCCACTCCTCATCACATTTACCCAGTCCACCACACCCAACTTGGTTCTCTCTTTACTACGAAGTTAGTTTTACTGTATATCTCAAACCTCTAGGTATCACAGATTATATCAGCACTTTTTTTTTATTCTATCATACTTTTCTTTAATCCTACCATACTGTATCACTGCAGAACACAATCTTTGGTGCATAATAAACTCAGAGCATTGGGTTTTTGTACATTTGATATATAAATGTTTCAGAGCTCCTTTTAGTTTATAAAACTGTCTCCAAATTACAAAATGTCCAGGTTGCAATTGTCTTGCTGCCTCTAGTGAATAATTAAAGGACTGAAAAAATGGTGGTGTATCTAAAGGGTTCCCAGGATAAGATATAGCCTAAATAACATATCAGCACAACCTCATCCTGGTTTTCGGTTTTCAACACTTTACATGTCACAAACATAAGGATGAATCCTCCATGATCATTTCTATTCAACCTGACATGCAAAAACATATAACGTCTGCAAGGAGGCAGTGGCTATAGGGAATGAAAGAAAGTAGTCATCCTTGTGTCCTGGTGGGTTAAGGTGCCAAAGATTCCACTGTTACATAAGAAGGCACCAGCTTTCCAAGTTGCACATAGTTCTACACGTGTATATATGCGCTCTCCCTAAGGAGAGATCTTCCCTTTCTGAGCTACTGATTGCCTCCCACTCAGCCAAGTCAGCATCGCTCTGCTCTGTACTCACGAGGGGCAAAACCCCGAAACGGCTGTATATAGATGAGCGATGCTGGCTTGGCTAGATATCCCTTCTTGCTTTCCAAAGATCCAGTGGGTCATATGCAAATTGAGGATTTGTTACACCCAACAGAGGGCGCTAGAGCTTCTCAGCTCCTTTCCCATAATGCCTTGTGATATGCAGATGCTTCATGGAGTGCAAAAAGGCAATTTCGAATCTCCACACACCTATATAGGTGCTGTTCCTAAGGAGAGATCATCCCATACAGCACATAATGATTGGGGCTGTATGGGATGATTTTGCATTGGGGTCCAAACCCTCCACAGAACACCCATTTCCAGCCTACACATCTCCCTGAGGTGTACAGTAAAGTCAGGTTGTTAATGCTGCTGCTGCACAGAATATTAATCTGCTACATTACAGAAATGTCTGCAGTGCTGCAGAGATCGCCAGAAAACATAGACAGATCTCTTAGTTTTGGCATGGCCTCCTCCAGGTTAGTGGTTTATGCTAACTAAAATTGCTGAAAGATGGCTGTGCTAAAACCCCTGTCCACCACAGGTGAATTATACTGCAAATAAAGACTAGCAAGGCTGTGCGCCCCGACAGCAAGATCTTCTCCATGTTTTGCATCAAGGTGTTTTTCTAGTGTGTACTTGACATACTTATGTGTCCTAACAAGAAAGAGGACTTCTCACTGGACTACAGAACCTTTAAATGGCATGCCATTAAAGCTGGTGACTATAGATAGAGAGTGTAAGAGTCTATGGATGGTGGGTGCTAATGACTATGTAATAGGGTACAAGCAATCAACCTATTTAACCTGGCATGCAAGGGAGGGCACTAGTAACCATGTAAACAAGGTGCTAGTTAACATTGAAAGAACATGCATTTGTCCATGAGAGAAGACCACAAATAAGAATGGAAGGTGGTTATTAGACACTATGGAAGGCAGGTGCCCACGGAAAAGAAGATTCTATTAAGCTACTGACCATGGAGGATGAGTGCTTGTGACCTTGTAAGACACAAGTGGCCATCGAAAAAGAGGCAATTAAGCCTTGACCATAGAAGGTGAATGCTACTAACCACAGAGAGTGAATGCCTGTGACCATGTAATATGGTCACAAGTGACCATGAAAGCAAAGTGCTATTGACCATGGAAAGCGAGTGTTGGTAGCTTACCATAGAAGACACTTGAAGAGTGAGTGAATAGGGCAGTGTGAGAATAATGAAGTGTGCTTCCTGAAGTATGAGAGAGAGCAGCCAGGGAAAGACAGTAGCAAGAAAAGATGTATTGGTGCAGTAGTCAGGGAAAATGAGAGTGCAGGAACCAGTGTATGTGTGTTGATCTTGACGCAAGGGTCCATAGACTGGGAGTGAAAACAGCATAACAGCCTCCAGCCTCAACTGTCACAACTAAGTCTTGTACCTTCTCGTTATAAACCACCTTACTTATCAAACTCGTGATCACCAACAGGGCCATCTTTTCCATTGGGCACACTATGCAGTTGCCCAGGGGCCCCACAAGTATAGGGGCCTCAGGTGGGTATGCTTGTTCCAGGAATAAAAGAAACATACCCATAATCCCATGGTTGGCTTTGCTTATTTTACTGTTTGTGTGTTTTTAGGATGTGCAAATAAATAAAAACCATGGTGGAAAAGGGAGCCAAAGGCTCCCTGCCCTTCCAATCAGGCTGCGGGACATAAGTGGCGTGCAAATATGGGTCTGCATGGGGATGGTTAGAGGCATGACCTAGTGTGATGTCATGTATTTGGACAGGGCCCACTGCAGTGCTTTGCCCAGGGGCCCATAATGCTATTGAGGTGGCTCTGATCACCAAGTGTATGTGTCATAAGCAGTAAAGTGTTTCTGACCTCTGCAAAGCAAAAGACTCTTTGGGCATCTTCCTTAGAAAGGTGCTAACTCATAACTGCAGCTGGGGTGACTGTTACATCATTCAATCTTCATCTCTCCTTCATGTTTGCCACCTCCCCCCACCCTAATTATCAAGCCTGGTCCCTTCATGTTTTATTCTTTTCAGTGGTTGCAAAGGATTCAGAGGGTGCAGTTTATCACTGGTGCAGTCATTTTAATCTCTTTAGGTGTTCAATTTCCATCTCAGATATATAATATACAACCGGTGTATTTCATAACATAGTTAACTGAGCAGATAGCAGGCAGTTGTTCAGGGCTTGATTCTACGGCTTTCCATAGCATTCAGACTATAACTGTAAATTCATTAGGGCAGCCTTTGAGAATGAAGAAGCTGATGAGGGTGAAACAATGGATATCACTTCTATTTGCTTATACTACAAAGATTCAACATCTTAAGTGACCAATCAAATGTCTTCCTACAGAATGGTGGCTGTGAATCAAAGATGTCTACTTGTGCATGTATTAGATAGATAGATAGATAGATAGATAGATAGATAGATAGATAGATAGATAGATAGATACAGTTGAAACCAAAAGTTTACATACACTATTTAAAAAGACACATACAGTATGTATGTTTTTCTCACTATCTGACATGAAGTTAGAATAAACCTCTTTTAGTTCAATTAGAATTACCAAAATTATTTATATTTGCCAGATGCCAGAATAATGATAGAGAGAGAATTTAAGACATTTTTATTACTTTTTGCAAAGTCAAAAGTTTACATGCACTAAGATTACTATGCCTTTAAACAATTTGGGACAGCCCATATGATGATATCTCTTTGGAAACTTCGGATAGGTTTATTGGCAACATCTGAGTTAATTAGAGACACACCTGTAAATGTATTTTAATTCACACCAGTAACACACTGCTTCTGTGTGTAACATCATGGGAAGTCTAAAGAAATCAGTCAAGATAGCAGGAAGAGAATTGTGAACTTGCACAAGTCTGGATCATCCTTGGGTGCAATTTGCAGATACCTGAAGGTGCCTTGTTAATCTGTATAAACAATTATATGCAAGTACAAACAAGATGGGAATGCCCAGTCATCGTACTGTTCAGGAAGGAGATGGGTTCTGTGTCTCAGAGATGAACATGCTTTGATCCGACATGTGCATATCAACCCAAGAACAAAAGCAAAAGAAGATGTGAAGATGCTGGTGGAAGCTGGCAAGATTGTGTCTTTATCCACAGTGAAATGGGTACTGTATCAGCATGGGCTGAAAGGCCACTGTGCCAGGAAGAAGCCATTACTCCAAAAGAAACATATAAAAGCCAGATTAATGTTTGTAAATGCACATGGGAACAAAGACCTACATTTATGGAGACATGTCCTTGGGTCTGACGAAACTAAAATTGAACTGCTTGGCCATAATGACCATCATTAGGTTTGGAGAAAAAAGGGAGAAGCTTGGAAGCCTAAGAACACCATCCCAACGGTGAAATACAGGGGTGGCAGCATTCCACCAACTATTGTGAGAAGCTTGTGGGAGGATATCCAAAACGTTTGACCAAAGTCATATAGTTTAAAGGCAATACTACCAAATGCTAATGAAATGTATGTAAACTTTTGACTTTGCAGAAACTAATACAAATGCCTTAAAAATTCTCTATCTCTCATTATTCTGACATTTGGAAAATATAAATAATTTTGGTTCCTAATTGACCTAAAACGGGTAAGGTTTATTGTGATTTCATGTTAGATAGTGAGAAAAACATGCATATGTGTCTTTTATATAGTGTACAGTATGTAAACTTCTGGTTTCAACTGTAGATAAATACCATCTCGGACAGGGGAAACCCCTGGTGGGCCCCTAAGTATGGTGCAACTGGCTTTTCTTTTAAACTGTATATTCATCCTTGGGACAGGCAGAAAGGCAGAGAGATAGAGGCAAAAAGCAAGAGGCAGAATATTTACTATTATTATTTATTTTAAAGCGCCATTGATTCCAGGGCACTGTACATTACAGTGGGGGTTACATACATAACATGTGTCCAACAGAGCACAGTAGCATAACTAATTGATTAACAACTGATAAAGAGGCTGAGAGGATGCTACCCACAATGGCTTACAATCTACAAGAAAGGTGGAAAGAGACAAAAGGTGAGGGGCAGACATGTTTGGGAGGAGGGGGCAGTAGGGGCAGCAGGGTTAATGTAGGTTATAGGCTGTCCTCAAGAGTTGGGTGTTTAGGTTGCTCTTAAAGCTGGTGAGAGTGGAGAAAAGTCTGATGTTTTGGGGTTATGAGTTCCAGAGTGGGAGAAGCACAAGAGATCTTGGTTATGTGAGGAGCTGACATGGGGAGAGCAGAGAAGAAGGTCCTCTGAGAAGCAGAGATTGTGTGAGGGAAGGTATCTAGATATTAAGACAGAGATGTGGGGGGGACAGGTTATAAAGAACTTTGTAGGTCATGGTTAGTAATTTGAACTGGATTAGTTGGGCAATGGGTAGTCAGTGCAGGGATTGGGAGAGGGGAGAGGCAGAGGAATAGCAAGGAGAGAGGTGAATAAGACGGGCAGCAGAGTTGAGGATGGTTTGAAGGGGAGCAAGGGTGCTAGACGGGAGGGCGTAGAGAGGAATGTTGCAGTAGTCTCTGCAAAAGATGACAAGGGCATGGATCAGCATTTGTGTAGTATCAGGATTAAGGAATGAGCTGATTCGAGAGATATTTTTCAGGTGGAGGCGGCAGGCAGAGGTAAGGGCTTGGAGAGGAGTCAAAGGCAACAGACTTGCGGGACAGGTTAGAGTGTAGAGCCATTGACTGTGATCGTGAGATCAGTTGGCGGGAGAGAGTGGGATGGTGGAAAAATTATGAATTCAGTCTTCTCCATGTTTAGTTTTAGCAGACAGTCTGGTAACGGGGAGAGACGACAAGTAATGTATGGGACGTAGATGTAAAGTCGGCATACAAGTGATACTGAAAGCCATGTGATACTATGAGCTGACCCTGCCCAAGAGTGTAGTGGGGGAGAGGTAAAGTGGGCCCAGGACTGAACCCGAGGGACACCAACATAGAGCGGGTGTGAAGAGGAGGTGGTGCAAGAGTAAGAGATGCTGAAAGTCCAATCAGTGAAGCAGGAGGAGATCCAGGAAAGGGCCAAGTCTGTGTTGCTGAGGGATGAGAGGATTTGTAGCAGGAGAGAGTGGTCAACAGTGTCAAAGGCAGAGGACAGGTCTAAGAGGAGAAGCACAGAGTAGTGGCGTGAAGTTTTAGCAGTTACTAGGTCATTGGTGAGTGGTGGGATCGGATATCAGATTGCAGCGGATCAAGAAGAGATTTCGAGGAGAGATGGGAGTACAGGTCAATATAGATGTGCTGCTCGAGGAGTTTACAGGCAAATGGGAGCAGGGAGATGGGGCGATTGTTGGACAGTGAGGAGGGGTCAAGAGATGGTTTCATAAGGATAGGTGTGATAGTAGTGTGTTTGAAGGAGGAAGGGAAGATGCCAGAGGTTAACGATAGGTTGAAAAGATGTATGAGGGCGGCGATGATAACAGCACTAAGGTCTGGGATAAGGTGGGATGGCAGTGGGTCAAGATTACAGGTAGTGAGGTTGGATTTGGACAATAGAGAGGAAAGCACTTATTCAGACCCGTTTGAAGTCCACCAGTGAAGTTCTGGATGATCCAGAAGAGGCAAGGGAACAGGTCATGTGGTCAGATGGGAGCAAAATAGAACTTTTTGGTATCAACTCCACTCGCCGTGTTTGGAGAAGGAAGAAGGATGAGTACAAACCCAAGAACACGGTCTCAACCATGAAAGATGGACATGGGGGTGCTGTTCTGCACAAAGGACAGGACGACTGCACCGTATTGAAGGGAGGTAGGATGGGGCCATGTATCGTGATATATTGGCCAACAACCTCCTTCCCTCAGCTTGAAACCTGAAAGATCTGGAGAAGATCTGTATGGAGGAGTGGGCCAAAATCCCTGCTGCGCTTTGTGCAAACTTGGTCAAGAACTGCAGGAAACGTCTGACCTCTGTAATTGCAGACAAAGGTTTCTGTACCAAATATTAAGTTCTGTTTTTATATTGTATCAAACAAATATTGTTTCATGCAATAAAATGCTAATTAATTATTTAAAAAACCATACAATGTGGATTTCTGGATTTTTTTTAGATTCTGTCTCACAGTTGAAGCGTACCTATGATAAAAATTACACACCTCTCCATTCTTTATAGGTGGAAAAACTTGCAAAATTGCCACTGTATCAAATACTTATTTTCTGTACTGTAGATAGACATAAAGACAGACTGACTGACTGACAGATAGATAAATAGAATGATAGATAATAGATAAATTAGCTTGATTATGGCTAAATAGAAATATTAGATAGATTTGGTTAGGTATTTAGATAGACAGACAGACAGATAAAATTAGATGACAGCTAAATTAGATAGATCTGTTAGTTAGATAAATAGACATGATAGGTAGATTGCAAAGATTAGATAGAGATATACAATGCATAGATAGATTTGATAGATATATATATAAATAAATAAATAAATAAATAAATAAATTAGTTGGGAAGATAGATGCAATTAGAGCAGTGATTTTCAACCTTTTTTGAGCCGCGGCACACTTTTTACACTTAAAAAAATTTCCCCCGGGCCCCACCCCAAAACCCAAAAAGGCACAAAAAAGGGCAAATTTAAAACTTTCAAAATTTTTACATATATTTTAAAAAATATTGATTCTAGCCAGAGTGCCCCAAACCCCGTAGCCAAATTTTCCTCCAAAATTTTTACCTGGGGAATTCCCCCCCGGGGCCGTTTTATCCCCCCTTTTAAAAACCCGTGATGCCCCCCCGTGCCAGTGAAGGGCCCCCCCTTGGGAGCCAATTTTGCCCCCCTTGGGACCAGTGAGGGCCCCCTTGTTAGAAAATGATGCCCCCATTGGTTTGCCAGTGTGCCCCCATTGTTGCCAGTTGCCCCCTTGTAGCCATGTGCCCTCTTTTTTAGCCCCCGGACCCCCTTTTTAACCAGTGGGGGCCCCCCTTGTAAAACCAGGGGGTTTCCCCCCTTTGGGAGCCAGGGGGTTCCCCTTTGTAGCCATTTTCCCCCCCTTTTAGCCAGGATTTTCCCCTCGTAGCCCCGTGTGCCCCCCCCTTTTAACCAGGGCGCCCCCCTTGAAACCAGTGTGCCCCCCTTGTAGCCAATGTGCCCCCTTGTAGCCAGGATGCCCCCATTGTAGCCATGTGTGCCCCTCTTGTAGCCAGTGATGCCCCTGTAAGTAATTATAAAAATAACAAAAGATACTCACCTGGGTCCGCGCTTTTCCCTGTCCGGAGCTGAGAGCGGTGTAAAGCAGCGTGACGTAAATCAGAGCAGAGCTGCCAGCCGAGGAAAACCCCAGCGTCACAGGGGGCACGGTGAGGGCTGTGCGCCCCCTGTGACGCTGATCAAGGGGAGGAGTCAGGACAGGAACGATCCGTCCCGCCCTCCCTGCAGCTGCGGGGCTCTGCGCGGCTTTTTATAAAACAGTCGCGCAGAGTCAGGGGCGCTCCTCCGGGCGGGCAGGGCGGGCCGCGGCGCCCCCCGCGGGTGAGCGGACCTGCGGGCCCCCGGGCGAACGCACGCCCTGCCCGCCCCTAGGAAGGCCCTGAAACAAAACACAGGCGCACCATAGTTTGGGGAACTTTCCCGCCGGCAAAACCCCGCCCATGTGTCGCGGCACACTAGTGTGCCGGGGAAACCAACTGGTTGAAAATCTCTGAATTAGAGGACAGATAAATTAAATCGATAGATAGATTTAATAAGTAGATATATAGATTTGATGGGTAGATTGATTAGATAGATAGATTTGGTAGGTAGGTTAGATGAATAGGTAGATAGATAGAGATGAATAGGTAGACAGACATGTAAATGATATAATGCAGCACTCCGCACTATTTGGTGCCTGCTGAATCGCTCAAGACAGTTAAAGTGAATCTTGTGTGCTTTATTTCATCATATCACAGCAACATCTCCACAATGCCGCTTTAAGAAAAATATGTAATGGTTTGGCACTACCCTTAATTACTGTGGTGCCCGTTGGATTTTGTTCTGATTTTCCATACTGTGATTAACATTAATAGAAGAATAAAGTTTTCTTAATTGCATCAAGAAAATCTGTGTGTTCCGTTGCTCACAATTCCGCTTTAGTCAGCAAAATTGATTCATGCACAAGGAGTATTTATATCCTTTTCTGCAATTAACAAAGTGATTAACAGTTATATGTGCAAAACAATGAAACATTTCTTTACCATTTGCAAAAATAATATGTACCAATCACCAACATGGGGTTAAGATCCATTCATACAACTTAATAAAGTGAATACAGCTCTAGTGACTATATACAACACATATAAACCATGGAGACCACCATCCTCCTGCTGCTTATGCATCAAGTACAGAACAGGAGAGCAAGGTGGTGGTAACTGGAGAATGGGAGGGAGCCAGAGCAGGGAATTTGTCACTCTACTTGTGCAGCTGACATCATGCTTCATGTGAACAGAGCTTAGCCTGTGAAAGAAACTACTGTACAGCCTGTCACTACCTGGTGAAGAAGGAGCCATATTGACTGAGAAGTGAAAAACCATGCTAGGGACTGAGAAGTATAGGAAAATCATGCCAGTTAGTGGCAAGCTGACGGAGGTGAAGGGAAGGAAAAGCTAATGATGCAGCTCTGAGAGCTCTGCCGGGGACTAAGAAGATTACTGCACAATGATATGCAGGGTTCCTCCAGCATCTATGTAAATCCCACTGCACTACAGTCAGGGATGCCAACAGGGCAGTACTCCTGTCAGAGGCCCTAACCAAAAAGGGGGCCCACTGATATGTTAAAAAATAGGAACTTGCAATGGGTGGAGGCCCCATTTGATTTGACTGCATGGGGCCCTGAAACAGTTAATAGATGACTGATGGCAGCCCTGACCACAGTTCCTTGAGATGATAAACTGGGCAGCCACCGGCAGAAGACCATCACAGTCCACTGTTCGGAGTTTACATGATATACATAAGTTGCTAGAAGAGGTACATGGCTGGACAATATTTCCAAGATGCGGGAAATACAATACAGTATGCAACTTATATATCATTAAATGATTTATGGGTGTTTCATCATGTTGTGCTTCCATATGAGCATTAAGCATGCAAGGGAGTACAACAAAATCATGTAGCTCCATAGTAGAAGTCAGTACTTTCCCTCATCCCCCCACTACAACACAACGCACAAAGGGCAATATGTATGATTTATGGCGCTTAGACGCCAATTTTTAAGCTTATAAGAATAGTGTAGAATGCGCCTGACTCTATGAACCCGGTCTAGTGCGGGTCATAAATCAGACGCATTCTAGCGCAGAAATAACAATTCTGACTCAGGTAAACCACTTTGAAAGTGGTTTACCTGTTCCAGCAGCGATGCGCCTGGAATTGCCATACAGAAGCTATAAATCTATAGCCTTGTACGGTTCTAGTGTGCCCCACCTCCCATACGCCCCCCCCCCCCCACTGAAATAAGCTGCATTTCAAAGTGCCATGGGCGCTCTGTAATGTGTCTGATATTGGCGTGCGAGCGAATTAAAACTGCGCCTTTTCAGCCTGAGATCTAACGCACCCCCGTTCATACATGTCGCCCAAAGAGTTCAATAAAAATGAAAGAGCAAATCAACAACAAAGTAAATGTACATTATGTATTTCTCAGGACCTGTGCCACCTCCTGACATGTTTTAGTAAATGGAGCATTCTCTTATAACTCTGTGTTGTGCTGTTCCTCTGTTAATCCTCCTAGAAATAAATTTATATTACTGTATCAGTCAAATGGGTGTTACCATTGCAGTTTTCAGAAGGGTGTGTCCCTGCACACACTGACAAAACACAATCCAATATCAGAAGCACTACTAGCACTAAAAAACAGTCAAAAGGAACGTAGAAATTATTGGAAAAGCGTTTCTGCTACTTTAGATACATGAATATTTAAGGTTCTTATGTACATTTTTGATCAAAACTGTAATAAGCCCATCTGCCGTTGGCAAGGCACCCTCAATACAGATGGGAACCTACTCTATTGTTACCTCTCTTGGCGCCTGTTCAGACCTCCACATTTTAGGGAGATTAGATTCCAGCTAAAAGCTATTCTGTATTGATTTAAAAACCTGTGCAGATGGGTGGAGTGAAAAAGCAAAAGTGGGGGCAGCCAATTCCCTATAGAAACAGTCTGCACATGCAAAATGTTTTTTTTTTTTAAATTAACATAGGTGCACTCTGGTGTGGCAGTAAAATACAAACACAATCCAATATCAGCAGCAGACTACTAGCACTAAAAAACCGTCAAAAAGTACGTAGGAATTATTGGTAAAGCATTTCTGCTACTTTAGATACATGAAAATTTGAGGTTCTTAGTGTATATTTTTTATCAAAACTGTAATACGCCCACCGGTCGTTGGCTGACTGTTTGTATGGGGGAGTGGCTCCCCCCACTTTGGCTTTTACAGCTTGTAGCTGGAATCTTCTCTTCCTGAAATGTGGAGGTCTGAATAGGCACCAGGACAGGTAACAATAGAGTAGCTTCCCATCTGTATTGAGGTCAACTTGCCAATGGCAGATAGATAGATAGATAGATAGATAGATAGATAGATAGATAGATAAGAGATGTGAGATAGATAGATAGATAGATAGATAGATAGATAGATAAAAATAAGAAAAATAGCAGCACTCAAAAATTAAACATAATGGATGGGTGCCAACAGAGTTAGACTTACGTCACAAGTCCATATAAATATGTATCAGAAAAACTGCAGCACTCCAAAATGTGATGAAAAAATCAAACGATGTTTATTCCAACATGTCCAAAGAGCAACGTTTCGACCCCCAAGAGTCTTTCTCAGCAAATGTGTAAGGGTGGTACATTCTTTTAAAGGTGAAACTTCATACATATGCAAATAAATTCATTTAAATTTAAATAATTAACATATTAATAAAAATAAGTGAAAAATTATGTGATCAAATGTTTACATGATGCTTAATAGTGGTATAATCCAAACTACGGATACACAAGTGACAATAATGTGATAAATCAATCATACATGAGACTGGAAAGGGGCATGATCAAATATCAGAATAATACAATAAAGCCATGAATCATAAAATTTATCTAAATAGAGGGCGGAAAGGGAACGCCTCCTGCAAAACATACATACATGATCACGGGCATGAGTCTCGGCGTCCCGAGCACTGCGCATGTCAGACATTCTCACATCATCGCATGACCAGAGATATGACAGAACACGGAAGTGCGTCATAGCGCATGTGCACCGCCAACACTAGGTAAGCGGCGGCCATATTGTTTAAAGGGAATAAGCAAAACAATAAAGAAAGAAAAAAAAATGAATAAAAATAAATAAATGTAAAGTTTACTTTACATTTATTTATTTTTATTCATTTTTTTCTGTCTTTATTGTTTGCTTTACATTTACTTTACATTTATTTATTTTTATTCATTTTTTTCTTTGTTTATTGTTTGGTTATTCCCTTAAGCAATAATGGCCGCCGCTTTACCTTGGGGTTGGCGGTGCCATGCGCTATGAGGGCACTTCCGTGTTCTGTCACTCCTATGGCATGTGTTGATGTGAGAATGCGCCCATGGCGCAGTACTGTGCTCGGGACGCCGAGATCCATGCCGTTGATCATGTATGTATGTTTTGCAGGAGGCGTTCGTTCCTTTTCCCTCTATTTAGATTAATTTTATGCATTCAATGGCATATTGTATTATTCTGATATTTGATCATGTCCTTTCCCAGTCTCATGTATTGGGTTGATTTATCACATTATTGTCACTTGTGTATCACGTAGTTTGGATTATACTCACTAATTTAAACATCCCTGTAAACATTTGATCACATATTTTTGTCACTATTTTTATTAATATGTTAATTATTTAAAATTTAAAGAATTTATTTGCATATGTATGAAGTTTCACCTTTAAATAGAATGTACCACCCTTACACTTTGCTTGAGAAAGACTCTTGGGAGTCGAAACGTTGCTCTTTGGACATGTTGGAATAAACATCGGTTGATTTTTTCATCACATTTTGGAGTGCTGCAGTTTTTCCTGATACATAGATAGATAGATAGATAGATAGATAGATAGATAGATAGATAGAGGAAACTATAGATGGATAGTTTCCTCTATTCTCCTGGGTGCCAGTCCAATCTTTGATACAATCATGAGAAAAAGAAAGTACACCTTCTTTGAATTCTATAGTTTTATCATGACATAATAAAAAACATCCAGAGCCTTATGTATGAAAGCTGTCTAGCACTAAGACTGTCTTTGTTGCCCATGGCAACCAATCCATTTCATATAGTGCTCTGGAAGAATAAAAACTGAGCTCTTTTTGGTTGCTATGGGCAACAAAGACAGTCTTACTAATAGACAGTGTTCATACATAAGGGCCCTAGTCCCTAGAAGGTCTTAAAATTAGGTAAATATAACAATAGATTAATAATAGCAAAACTGAAAAACTCTTAGGGCATGTCCCCACTGCAGGGGCTTTCGGACGGTTTTTCAGCCGGTTTGCGGCTTTCAACCGCCAAAAAAACCGGCCGAAATGAGCACAATTGTGCTCTATTGGGAAAAACCCGTGCAGCAGTCCCCACGGGCACGGGTTTTCCGCCCGGCGTTTTGTCACCGGCGGTCCGGCGACAAAACATTGAACAGGGCACAATCTTCCGTCCTTTTTTCCGGAAGGAACTGGCATCTCAATGGGATGGGGGAGGGCTGTTCTCCGCTCATCGCAGAGAAAAGCCGTCCCCCCCACGGCCGTGGGGACGGCCGCAAAACCGGACTTTGCCGGCCGTTATTTGTCCACTGCCGTGTAAACGGCCCCTTATGAGTCCCAAAATGTTACCAATAAAAATGTCAACTCATCCCGCCTTAAAAAAAAAAAAGTCCTTATACAGGTCCATCAAGTAAAAGAATGAAAAAAGTTCTGGCTCTTTGAATATCTTGACATATAAACATGGATTTTTTTTTTATTAGTGGCAATTGTTATTTCTGGGTGTTAGAATGGTGCCTGGGAAAAGAGGCATGGTCTCAAAAGTTAAGGTATGGTCTGTAAAAAAGGGCAGAAAACTCAGGGACAGCACTGGGCAGCAGAAGCTCTAGCTAGACCACTGGTTATGAACTTGAAGGCTTAGGCCGTGTTCACACGGCTTATTCCCGACGGATTTGTGAGCCGTATTGAGCTCACAAATCTGCCGTGAATAATGGGCGGGACGGGGCGGGGCCGAGCGCGGCGCGGGCGCCGCTCCCGGCCCCATAGACAATGCATTGTTTACGGCGCGTACGCGCCGTAAATAATGTGCATGTCAGTTTCTCCCCGCCCGGCGGATTCGCCAAGCGGGCGGGGGCGACGGAATCCACTGTTCTCTATGAGAGCAGTGGATTACCGTAATGACAGGGACGGATTGGCGCCGTACTGCAGCGCAAATCCAGTGCGGAGTACGGCGCCAATCCGCGCCCAAATAAGCCGTGTGAACGAGGCCTTAGGGTATGTTCACACGGCGTAAATTCAGCGCACATTTCGCCATGTATTTGCGCTTAATACGCTGTGAGATGCGCGCTGCAATTACGGTAATCCGTAGCTCTCATAGGGAACTATGGACTACGCCTCGTTCCCCCGCATGTACAATACGATCGCGCATAATCGCCGTGAGTAATGCATGTCAATGGGGCCGGCGGGCTGCCAACCCCCCGTGCTTCGGGAGTACACGCTGATCAGTGCGACTCCCAAAATACCCGGCATATTGCGGCGCATATTGTACACGATGCAATAACGCCGTTTGAACATACCCTTAAAATGCTGAGGCCTGTACAATCTGAAATGTAGCTCTTGGGTTTTTTACAGTTTCTTTGAGCACTGCACAGTCTATCCTTGGGATATATTTTCTGGAACGTCTACTCCCGGTAATCACTGAAAAAATTCCTACCCTTTAAAATGTCACCTTTAATCACACAAAATGTTCATGCATCAAATCACTTTAAAGTGTAAAATCAGACACGATAAAGAAAGGTATAATGCAAAGGTATCACACAGAGAACACATAATGATTCAAAAATAATGGTACAGTGGGCACTTGCCACCATTCACATTATCGACTTATGTTATTTCATTTTATCCTGTAGGAGTCATATGAGGTTGCAGTGAGTTGGAATTCCTCCAGATTTCCTTGGAGTTTAAATTACTTCAATAGGACAAAACAGGTAATAGCAATGAATTCAAGATACTCTTCCTATATTCTTGCCCTATTTTTACCTTTAGAGTATGTTCACATGACGTAATTTTATGCTTACTATTGTACTGAAATATGCCCCAAATAAGCCTCAATGTTCTATGCAGCTCTCATTGATTCCAAGATAAAATATTCGCCGTCATTCACATGATGCACATTTTACAAATGCATTTGCGACACGTATTTAGGGACGATTTCACTCATGTAAATTTAAGTGCCTTGTGAATTCTTGAGGTGTTTAGACGGGTTTTATCATTACACGCTTTCGCAGACTTGAGCTGTTGATCTCTTACAGCTTCAAATCCAGGGGCGAGTCTCTCCTCTCATTAGGCGTGTCTTTCCTCACTGAAGACTGGTGACGTCATCATTGTGTGAGCAGGGGAAGAGAGAGGATGTCACAGCTCCGCAGACCTCCTGCACTGGTTCTCATGCTTGCTCTCATCTCCCTCCACAAGCTCCATGTAACGAGAACACCTGCATTGGTGTAAACAGTTATACATACAGCCTGAACTGATGAAACAAATGTGAGAAAGGCACACTGCCTCCTCCTCCCCGTTATCAGGCAGGAGGTAGAACAGACTGTATAAAGTTGTGTTATATGGGTGATGGGAACAGACTGTATAAGGCTGTGTTATATGAGGGGAGAGTGAATCTTGCAGCTAGAGACTCAGTAATTGCCCACATCCTTCACATAGGGCCATCACTGGGAGAAGGGGCATAGAGAGGAGCTGAGACAGCCTTTATTACACAGACAGTCATCACAGGCAGTTTGTTTCACTTTTGTTTTCCACAGGTCAGAGGGGAGTAAACACAGAGTGCAGGCAGCCAATCATAGCACAGGGGGCGTTCCACAACCAGCGGGCGTGTCTGAACAGGCTGAATGACATGTCAGTCAATCACAGAAAAAAGGGCGTGGCCACCTGCTGCAGAAATAGCTATAGATGCACGGATTAGCTTATATCTGCTATACTAAGTCATTTAGGTAATGCAAACCAATTGAAAAAGTACTTATTTTTAATGTCCCCATCATTTCAGATATGATCTTTGCAGTGAGAAAATCCCTTTAAGTAAGTGAAATCCCCATGGAAACACTGGTGGGATGTATTTGTGGCCCATAAACACTGCACAATGCGCTCCAAACGTTTCAAAAAATACTCTTCAAAATACACCTCTACTGATGCTGTTCACATTTTGACATCATTAGACCAGGACAACACCTTACAATTGATCAACAGTACCTCCCCATTGCAAGACTTCAGACAGGATGCTCTCAGACGGAAGTGGCCACTGAGCTTAGAGTGTCAAAGAGTGTCATCAGCAGAGTGTAACAGAGATGCAGAAAGACTGGAAGAGTCACAGAAAGTGAATGTCCTTTGGCTCCATCACACACTGATGACTGTTTCTTTGTAAACAATGCCCTGCAGAACCGGATGATGAATGCCATACAATGCAAAGCACATTAAGGGAGGCAACCAAGTGTCACCTCAGACCATTCATAACCATTTACATCAGTGTGGTCTGAGGGCTAGGTGACCAGCAAGGATATCTGACCACAGTACCAGGCACAGGCACCATCGTCTTGCATGGGCCAGGGAACATCTACGCTGGACGAGGGACAAGTGGTCCTCAGTGCTGTTCAGTTATAAAAGTCTATTCACTTTTAGCAGAAATGATGGCTGCCAACGATACTGGAGACACCAAGGAGAGCGCTATACATCAGCTACTGTTGTCACTAGACAAACCTTTGGTGGTACTGGTGGTGTTAGTTAGTCAATGCAGAACTGTCCTATACTTTGTGAATGGTACAGTGACAGCCTCTACTACTTGAATAGCATCATTAATCCAGTCATTGTGCCTCTGCATGAACAACACAGGGCTAATTTCACCTTCATGAATAACAATGCTCCAGCTCATTGTGGTTTCATCATAATGGAATGGCTGTTGGACACTGGTTTACCTCAAATAGAGTGACCTGTACTTTCTTCAGACCTGAACCCCCTGGAAAACCTGTGGGATCAGCTGAGTCGCCGTGTAGAAGATTGTAACTCTGTACCCCTGACCCTCAATGAGCTGAGGGGGGCCCTTCAAAAAGAGTGGGATGCCATGCCTCAGCAGTCAATAACGAGACTTGTGAGCAGGCGTCGTTGTCAAGCTGTAATTGATGCTCAAGGCCACATGACACGTTATTGAGACATTTTTTGATGGTGTTTACCCTCCACTGTTGTTGGCCTTTTCATTAAATAGTTTGAGATGATAAAATCTACATTGCTGCTACTACTTAAATTGCCTCAGGATAAAATATCACTGTAGCATGAAAGTTTTACATTTTCCATAAATTTCCTCTGAAAGCCAAATATCCTTAACTTTTTAGGAGTAGTGTATATCACAGGGCTCAAGTTCTCTTCTTCATCATTTCCTTCTCTCAGAACACATGTAGTAAAAACAAGTGCAAGTGTAAGTATAATTAATTAATAAACACAGGAGTTTTTGATGCATTCAAGAAGCGCTATGTGTGAACTCTATGGATGCAGTTAGGGTACAGTAAATGTTATTCTTACACACTGCTTCTGCATTGTAGCCTAGTTTTTGTTAAATTAATAATGACATGGTGGAATCTGTTGCGTGTTGTTCTGATGTTCTTTTTACCTGATTTTAAGACCTTTGAATGACCATGTGTTTTGTATTATGTCCTAAAACATCATAGAATTCAAAGAGGATGCATTTCCTTTTTCTCATGACTGGATAGAGGTACATAAACAGATAGAAAATAGACTGATGAAGGCATTCATAGTTGTGGTATAGATGGAATATCTGGTATAAAGATAGGTATACAGATAGATACATAGAAGGTAGATACTATATAGATTTCTGCATATTACTAACCACCATACTGTCACTGCTGGATCATCCTGGTACATATTGGTCATTTGCATATTAGATCCTGGCTGTTTGAGGCGCTAGTGCATGCCAAACTGTGTTTTCTTTTCCAATCTCATTTTGCCCTAGGCTGTTTAAAGATAATTTTCCCTATACTTTCTGCCAAAGCAATAAGGTTCCTGTGTTCCTGTTTTGTGCAAAGGTGTCTTTGTAATGCATATATTCTGTTCCTGATCTGGCTTGTTTCCTGGCCTCATCTGTCAACTGCCTGATTTGACCTTTTTACTGTCTTAAAGGGTGTTCCTACAGTTACAAATGCTTGTAAGTCTGTTGGGGCATGATGATGAATAGAAGACAAGAAGTAAACTTACCTCCTGTACACTCTTGTTCTGTCGTGGCCGCTGTCCTGGTGATACCGGCTGTAGCTGTGAATGTTCATTGTTCACGTGACAGGTGCAGTCGATCACAGGCCACAAAGATCATGTGCACGTGACCACTTTGGCCTTGGATTGGCTGCACCTGTCATGTGAACAAATAATGTTAACATGGCATGGTATGTTGGTCGGTTTTAAAGATGGTTTGCAGTTTTAAAAACCTTCTGAAAACTGACATGCAATTTTCACGTTAAGGGAGGTGCAGTGAGCCCTAACTGGAACCCAGCCCACAGTCTATTCCTACTTGACGTGCTGCCCTAGGTGGCAGACGGCAACTGGGCGACAGTCCCTGTGCTGCTAAAGTGCAGGGGCCGTCAGAAGGAAGAATAGTCAGACAGTCCGGGTAAATATCAAATAGGAACGCCAAAGCCACAAATCAGAACCAGAGGAATAAACGTAAACAAGCCGAGGTCAAAAGCCAAACGGAAGCGAAGCACAAAATCAGGAGACAAGCCGGGGTCAGGAGAACAGGCCGAGGTCAGGTACACAGATAAGCAAAACACAATAAACCGAACAAGTACATGAGGTAGCCAGGAATATCACAGGCGCAGCACCCAGCCTTCAGGGAGTTTAAATGGGATTCCTGGATACCGCCCCTGCAGCTGATTGGAGCGGCCTCCGGGTCCTCCCATTGGCTGGTGCAACTCGCCCCCTGTCAGGAGTGGCTGGGCCCCTGTCACTCACAGAGTTGTCAGCAGCATGTGTATCAGGGTGGGATCGTGCATCAGCTGCTGCAGCCTGCAGATCCCTAGAGCCTGAGCACAGCCCAGCCCTGACAGTACCCCCCCTTTTAGGAGGGGCCACCGGACCCTTCCCTGGTCTGGGTTTGTCTGGGTGAGACTCATGGAATTCCCTTACCATGCGATCAGCATGGATAGGTTTCGCCGGAACCCATGATCTCTCCTCAGGACCATACCCCTTCCAATGGACCAGGTACTGCAGTGACCTTTGGGCCTTACGCGAATCTAAACTACGGGCGACTTCATTTTCTAACTCCCCCTCTATGCAAACTGGAGAAGGAGGCCTAGAGGGCGGAGTCACAGGCTGAATATACCTCTTACGAAGTGCACGACGGGACACGTTATGTATACAGAGAGAAGAGGGTAATTTCAGCTGATAAGCCACCGGGTTAGCCATCTCCTGAACCACATATGGACGTTCAGGTACAGGTGGAGGGCATAGTTCACCAGGAGGACGAGTTCTGGGAACCTTAGCCCGCGCGCAAACTTCACAAGATGCCGCATAGGCCTCAACGCTGGCACAGCTGCTTCCAGATAGAACATTAGCCTGCACATCAGTATTGCCCAGCATGGTAAGGAGACATCTGTCAACACACCGTTGTCCCCACCTGACTAATTTCCCTGAATTCCAGTCAAACACTGGATTATGTTTCTGAAGCCAGGGCAGCCCCAACACCACATCAGCGGGCAGCCCCTCCATGACAAATAAAATACACTTTTCAATATGTATGGATCCGACCACCATCTCCAGCTCAGGGGTACAATATTGGATTGCGCCCCGAGCTAGTGGGGTGGAGTCAATAGCCACTACCCGCAGTGAGTCAGATAGCGGTCTACAAGGTAGGCCCAGACGTTTGGCGAAAGACGCATCAACAAAATTAGAAGCTGATCCAGAATCCACAAACGCACTCCCAGAACCGGACAGCGACAAGTATGAAATCTTAACTGGTAGCAGCCACTTATTAGATACAATAGGTAATACCTGCTCACCGAGGTGATCCTCCTGCTGACCACCTAGGCGATGGAGTTTCTCCGACCTGGGCTTCCGTTTGGAGCATTCCCGAATTCTGTGTCCATCTTCTCCACAGTAGAAGCACAACCCCTGGATTCGACGAGTAGTCCTACGGTCACTAGCCGCAATGACAGAAAAAGCCCCCACTTGCATGGGCTCCTCTGGGTTTAAATCGGAAACAACGGGTTTAGGGGTGACCATGGTGTGGACCACCGGAGGGGGAACCTTTTCCTGCCGTCTCTCCCTAAAACGTCTGTCCAGACGAACGGCCAGTGCCATGGCCTCATCTAAAGTACCAGGGGTAGGGTAAGCCACCAATAAATCCTTCACATGGTCAGCTAACCCTAATCTAAACTGGCATCTGAGAGCTGCATCGTTCCACCCAGACGGAACGCACCAGCGACGAAATTCGGAGCAAAACTCCTCCACAGTCTTCTCACCCTGCCTCAAGGTGGTCAGCTGAGCCTCGGCCACAGCTTCCCTATCTGGGTCATTAAAGAGTACCCCTAAAGCGGCAAAGAACCTGTCCACAGAAGACAGTTCAGGTGAGTCATGCGGTAACGAAAATGCCCACTCCTGGGGGGGACCCTGTAGTAAGGACATAACAATTCCCACCCTTTGTTCCTCATTCCCTGAGGTAAGTGGGCGGAGCCTAAAATACAGGCGACAACCCTCTCTAAATGCCACAAAGGCCCTCCTGTTACCTGCAAACCTGTCAGGCAACTGGATAGGGGGTTCCACAGGAGGGGAAGGTAATGCAGGGACCCTCTGACTTGGGGTAGCCTCCTGTTGTTCTACCCTCAGCGCCAGATCCTGGACTAGCTGGGTAAGCCCCTGCATCTGCTCTACCAGAGCTGTCATGGGGTCCATAGTGATGGTAGAGCAGTAGCGGTTTCGGCCTGTGATAATGTCACGTCAAGGGAGGTGCAACTCGCCCCCTGTCAGGAGTGGCTGTCACTCACAGAGTTGTCAGCAGCATGTGTATCAGGGTGGGATCGTGCATCAGCTGCTGCAGCCTGCAGATCCCTAGAGCCTGAGCACAGCCCAGCCCTGACAGCAATGCTCCCCCATAGATTTCAAAGGAAAATCCGTGCAGCAGTCCCCACTGAACAGGATTTTCCATCGGACAACTTTTTACGCCGCCAGCATTCCGAAAAACTTAGAACATGTTCATTCTTCCACCTGGCTTTCAGGCAGACTATGAACATATGGGTGCAAAGGGGGACAGCTTGAAAAAAGCCATCCCCCTATGTGACAAAAAATACAAGATACTGGTCGGAAAATACCAACTGGCATTTGGTCTTTGCCGTGGGAACGCAGCCTACCTTGTAACATAGGCTAGGCTTTCTCCTGAATTCTTATTTCTGTTTTTCTCCTACATTATAGGAGCAAAAATATCAAAATAATGGTAGTGCCTGATCGGTTAAGTGATGACCACCATCAGCAACTGAAGGATCTCATTGGCTATGATGGGATCTAGTGGATTTACCAGATAAAATAGTTCATCAAGCTGTGTAATTTTTTGATGAAATCTGAAATGAAGGTTTAGACTCAAATGCAGTATAATGTACAATAAAGAACCATTCCCAAAGTACCTTGACCGTCTGTCATCAGGAAACCATGAAAAAGGTTATTTAACATATTCTGTGGCAGAGAAATAGGATCCCATAAATCAAACACCCTCTCTTTTGGACTAAGATCGGTCTATTTCACTGTGGTTTACACTCTGTGTGCTGGACACAAAAACGTGCTAGACTATATACATAGCGCAAATAATGCCGTGGTAGACATAAAGAGACTATGGGGCACAATTATCAAGGCAGATGCCCCAGAATTCTGGCACAATTTGCATCAAAAATAATGGATGCTTTACACCAAATTTATTTTTTGTTTTAGACAGTTTCTAGACCCGACAAAAGGGGTCTGGCCTCTGTAAAAGGGATGACGCTTTATGGAAATGAGGCTTAGTGTGCGATGCAATGCGCCAAAAACTGCACAAAAATTTGTCGCAGTTTGCCACAGCTAGCAGCATAAGATAAGTCAGTAAGGTATAAAGTTTTATTACACAGTTCTAACATGCGCCAGATATATAAAACTCTAAAAAGTGGTGCAGTTTCAGACTATGTAGTCTAAGTTTACACTGTCTGAGGGATATTGATAAATCTGTGTCTATGTTTGCTCTCTGTCTCTCTTTTCCTACAAAATTCTAAAAGTTCATCACAAACACTAAATAATGCCCAGACTGACAAGAGCAAACAATCCCCTCTACCCACCATGCCCCCAAACAAACCCTTATTTTGATATTTTTGGGTGGAAAAGCTGGCAATCCTGTGTGTGTATGGCAGTGTACCTGGCTTTACTATGTGCACACATTATTGTTGGTGCTTTGGATCCTTGAATCAAACACTAGAACACATGGATACACAGTAAAGAGGGCAGAGAGATAAACATAGAACAAAGTATTTGCCAAAGGCAAAAAGAAACCCTCTCTAAGAATGTTAAGGCTGAGGCTCTAGCTGCCTTTAGTATCTGATCATATTCTATAGCTATAGACCCTGCACAGTAACACTTCTTTAGTTTTGTATGCTGGCTTGGATTCTTAGGGCCACATGTATGAAACGGTTTTGGTCTAAAACTCACTTTTTTGGCAATAGGTTTCTATGGGGAAAAAAGTGAGCTTTAGACCAAAACTGATTCATACATGTGGCCCTTATTATCTGATCATATTCTGTATTTATAGACACTGCACAGTACCACTTCTCTAGTCTTGTATGCTGGGGTAATATTGAGTCTGGTAGTCTGTTTATAAAGACATTGCACAGAACCACTTCTTTAGTCCTTTATGCGCACTTTCATTCTTAGTATCTGACCATTTTCTGTATACGGTATCTCACAAAAGTGAGTATACCCTTCACATTTTAGTAAATATTGTACTATGTCATTTCATGGGACAACACTGAAGATATGACACTTTCATACAATGTAAAGTAGTCAGTGTCAAAATAACTCAACATACAGCCATCAATGTCTAAACCGCTGGCAACAAAAGTGAGTACACCTCTAAGTGAAAATGGACAAATTGTGCCCAAAGTGTCAATATTTTGTGTGGTAACCATTATTTTCCAGCACTGCCTTAACTCTCTAGGGCATGGAGTTCACTAGAGCTTCACAGATTGGCACTGGAATCCTCTTTCACTCCTCCATGACATCATGGACCTGGTGGATGTTAGAGACCTTGCGCTTCTCCACCTTCTGTTTTTAGTATGCTTCACAAAAGCTCAAAAGGGTTTAGGTCTGGAGACCTGCTTGGCCAGGCAAGTACCTTCAACCTCATTTTCTTTAGCAAGGCAGTGGTCGTCTTGGAGATTTGTTTGGGGTCATTATCATGTTGGAATACTGTCCTATGACCTAGTTTCCGAATGGAGGGGAACATGCTCTGCTTCAGTATGTCACATTGCATGTTGGCATTCATGGATATGACGCTGAGCAAGTCTCTCAACTTCTTTGATCGACCGCGGCGAGGCCTGTTCTGAATGGAACCTTTCTTGTTAAACCCCTTGTATGGTCTTGGCCACTGTGCAGCTCAGTTTCAGGGTGTTGGCAATCTTCTTATAGCCTCGGCCATCTTTATGTAGAACAACAATTCTTTTTTTCAGATCCTTAGACAGTTCTTTGCCATGAGGTGCCATGTTGAACTTCCAGTGACCGGAGTGAGTGTAAGACAGTGTAAGAGTGATAACATCAAATTTAACACACCTGCTCCATATTCACATCTGCTACCTTGTAACACTAACAAGTCGAATGACACAGTGGAGGGAAAGTGGCAAATTGGGCACAATTTGTCCATTTTCACCTAGGGATGTACTCACTTTTGTTGCCAGCAGTTTAAACATTGATGGATGTGAGTTGAGTTATTTTGAGGGCACACCAAATTTACACTGTTTCACAAGCTGTACACTGACTACATTGTATCAAAGTGCCATCTTCAGTGTTGTCCCATGAAAATATATAATACAATATTTACAAAAATTAGATACTGTATATGGACACTGTACAGTACCACTTATCTAGTCTTATACTTAGAGTATGATTCTTAGTCTGTATATATGGGTACTGCACAGTACCACTTTTCTAGTTTTCTATGCTGAGGTAATACTGAGTCTTTTCTTAGTCTGTATATATGGGCACTGCACTGTCCCACTTATCTAGTCCTCTATGCAAGTTGCAGTTCTCTGTACCAGGATGTGTGCAGTACAACAATGTGCCCAGCTTTTCCTGCCACCAGAAGTCTAAATTAAAGAGACTGAGAAGGAGTTTAACCCCTTCCCGACACAGGACATACGTATATGCCTTATGTGGGGAGGTGTTCCACAAATAGAGGTATGGGTACGTCCAGAAGATTGTGTGAGCTCACAAGCAGAGGCCACACGATCAGTGCATGAAACCAGCTGTATATTACAGCTGGCTCTATGTGCTGTCAGCCACGACTGGAGCTCACTCCGATCACGGACGGTTTACCCTGTAGATGCCAAAATCAATTGCAACCGTGACAGCCAAGGGAAAGACTCCCTCTATCTGCAACGACACTCCTTCTGCGCGATTGCGAGGTGCCGATGCCTTTCATAGCAACGCGGAAGTCTAACAAAGGCTTCTGGGTTGCCTGTGATATCACCATGACACCTTATATCCATAGTGTCTGACAGTTACAATATATAGGAATACAGCTGTGTACTGCTATGTATTGTTCCAGCAATCAAAAGATCATTGAATCAAGTCTCCTATGGGAACGTGTGAAAAAAAAAACCCAGTGAAACACAAAAAATAAAATACATACACCGCCTTTTTTCCATTACAAATGGCAATTGCCCCAAAAAAGTTAAAAAAACAAATTAAGTACGCATATCTGGTATCAACACATGTGTAATCATCTAGCCTATAAATCTTTCGTGTTAGTTAACTTGCATAATGAACAGTGTAAAAAAGACAAAAACATTAAAGTATTGCAATTTTTGTTTATCCTTGTAACGGCTGGTGGTAGTGGATCCGCTGGGCAACCACAAGCAATGATGAAAGCCCACACCAGGGAGCAGAGTCTAAGTAGAACCCGGTTGTCACCAGAGTCTGCCGCAAAGCGGGATGGACTTGCTGCGGCGGGAAACTACCAGGTCGCTTCCACTAGCGGGACTTGCTTGCGGTGATAGCCAAGGGTGAGCGCGGTACAAAATCGTAAGATGTAGACGTAGTCGAGGACAGGCAGAAGGTCAGGGCAGAGGTTCGTAGTCGAGGGATGGAAGCAAGGTGGTACGGTACACGGAAGAGACAATCACGGTACAAGGAACGCTTTCTTGATAGATTATGAAGCACTAAAGATCCGGCAGGGGATTGCCAGAGGAGGGGCCATTATGTATGGTCAGTGGCCGGCAACCACCACTTACAGGCACGCTGGCCCTTTAAATTTGAGGAAGCCATCGTGCGTGCGTCCTAGAGAGCAGGGATGCGCGTGCCGGCGGGCACAGGCAAGCAGCGAGTCAGGAACGCGGTCAGGTGAGTACCTGCGCCCCGGGGAGCAAGTGCGCCCACGGCCCAGCGCACAGACCACAGGACCACTCGCCCCCGGCACAGGGGAGCCGGCAGGGGAATGGACGCGCCCATAGCCTGACCCATGGGCTGCAGCGCAGTCCGTGACAATCCTGCAGCCCATGAAATGAAACAAAAAGTGATCACAAAGTCATGGCAAAATGGTACCAAGAAAAACGTCATTTTGTCCCACAAAAAAAAGCCCATACAAAGCTCCCTGTACAGAAAAAAAAAGTAATAGCGATGCATAAATATTGTTTTGCACAATAAAAACTATTTTATTAAAAAGAAAGTGTAAACGAAAAAAAAATAAAAATTTGGGGTACGCCATTTTTTTTACAAACGCTTTTCTATTGTATAAAAAAAAAAAAAGATATTGTTTTTAATTTGTACCAACATCAAGTAAGGTATTATCGGGGTATACTCACACCCACAGCAGCTGTAAAAATTAAGCCCACAAAACTATTTCGGTACTGTTTTTTTTTTCCCCCATTTTCACGACGCAATACTAAAAAAAACTGTGGAACACTTGTGCCCAAAATGCACATACACCCCAAATAAAATTCCCCGGGATGCTGAATCCAAAAATGGGGTGATTTATGGAAGTTTTCACCTTCCCCCACTTTGGGAAAAATTGTGAATGCTACACACTGACCAAAACTCTTTCCAAAAAAGCCAAATAGGCTTCCTCCCCTGAAACCCCGCCTTTCCAAACAGTATTTTTACACATACATATAGGGTATGGAAGATCTTGGAAGAAATTATGTAATACATTTTGGGATACCAGGATTCATTGTGAAAATTCAGTTAAATTTGCACATTATTGGAAAAAATAAAATGTTTCATTGCCAATTTTTTAAGGGGGGAAATTTTATATTTTTTTTTTTAAAATGAGGTGTTTTTTTGGGGGGTTTATTAATATAAGCTCTTTGGGGGTCCGCAAAGGGCTTTAAAAAAAAAATCCCACTGAAAATGAGACCCCCCCACCACCCCCTATTCTGAGGCTTGGGTTGATCAAACACGCCTGGCCCCATTGGATAACTCTAAAAATGGAAAATTGGGGAATAAAATTAGTTGTTTTCCCTGGCAACATCTACTTGTCACAGTAAATAATGGGAACACATTAAAAACCTAAAAAAAATTGAAAAATTTTTAAAATTTTACCTCTACTTTGCTTTTTTCTTTAAACACCGAGGGGTTTCCCCAAAAAATCCAAATGCTGTTTTAAATACTTTTAAGGGTGCGTTTCTTACATGGATAATTTATGGTCTAAAAATGCGGCCCCCCCCCAAAACCATTCAAGCTACTGTCCCAAAAAAAGTATGTTGTAAATTTCCTTTAAAATGGAAAAAATTTCACTAATTTCTGACCCACTAAAAACTAAAAAAATAAAGAATATGAAAAAAGACCAACCTACAGGGGACTATGGAGATGCAGTTTTTAGACTATTTTGGTGGGAAAAACTATTGTCTTACCCAGAAGTTTTTGAACTTTGAAAATAGAAAACGTTGAAAATGGCAAACTTTTCAAATTTTTAAATATTTTTCACAAATAAACAAGAATTGTATAGACCAAAATGTCTTACTAACTTAAAGCACAATGGGGGACATGTATGAAAACTGTCTTGGTCTAAGGCTTTCTTTGTTGCCCATAGCAATCAATCAGAGCTCCCTTTAATTTTTTCAATGAACTATATGAAATGAATGCGGAGCTCTTATTGGTTGCTGTGGGCAACAAAGACAGCCTTAGACCTAGACAGTTTCACCCATGTCCCCCAATGTGTTATGAGAAAACAATCTCTGAGTCACATGGCTAGGTAAAAGTATCAAAAAGTTGTTCCCACATAAAGCAACACATCTCAAATTTAAAAGTTGGGGCTCCGCCAGGAAGGTCAAAACTGGCTTTGGTGACAAGGGGTTAAAATAAAACCTGTTAAAGATTCCCAGCTCCTCCAGCACCAATGCTCCTGTCGTTCCCTGCCTGTCTTTGTCTATGTGCTAGTAGAGATTATGCCAGCAAGTGCAGCATGTATCATATACGGTGGGGAAAACACGTATTTAATACACTGGTGATTTTCTGTTTTTCCCATTTCCCATTTATTTATAATGGAGAGATCTGTAATTTTTAAATCATGCTTACACTTCAACTGTGAGAGAATGAATCTAAAAAAAAAATCCAGAAAATAACATTATATGATATTTAAATAATTAATTGACATTTTATTGCATATGAAGTAAGTATTTGGTCACCTACCAACCAGCAAGAATTCTGGCTCTCACAGACCTGTTATTTTTTCTTTAGGGTGCTTTCACACCGTAGGTTTTTGATGCGTAGACCTGCACAAGGTTGGGATGAGCTAAAGGACAGTAAGCAAGCATCTTGGTGAGAAGGCAACAACTGTTGGTGCAATTATTAGAAAATGCAAGGAACACAAGAGGACTGTCAATATTCCTTGGTCTGGGGCTCCATGCAAGATCTCGCCTTGTGGGGTAAGGCTGATTCTGAGAAAGGTCTGGAATCAGCCCAGAATGGGAGGACCTGGTCAATGACCTGAATGGAGCTGAAACCACAGTCTCAAAGATTACCGTTAGTAAAAATCCTGCACACTTCCTGAAAAGGTCCCCCTTCTCATGCCAGCACATATCCAGACCCATTTGAAGTTCATCACTGACCATCTGGATGATTCAGAGGAGGCATGGGAGAAGGCCATGTGGTCAGATGAGACCAAAATAGAACCTTTTGGTATCAACTCCACTTGCCATGTTTGATGGAAGAAGAAGGATGAGTACAACCCCAAGAACACCATCCCGACTGTGAAGCATGAGGGTGAAGACATCATACTTTGGGGGGAGCTTTTCTGCAAAGGGGACAGGACGATTGCACTGTATTTAAGGGAGGATGAATGGAGCCATTTATCGCGAGAATTTGGCTAACATTCTTTTCCCCTCAGTAAGAGCATTGAAGATGGGTCGTGGCTGGGTCTTCCAGCAGCACAATGACCCGAAACACACAGACAAGGCAACTAAAGAGTGGCTCAGTAAGAAGCATTTCAAGGTCCTGGAGTGGCCTAGCCACTGAACCCAATTGATAATCTTTGTAGGGAGCTGAAAATCAATGTAGCCCAGCGACAGCCCAGAAAACTGAAAGATCTGGAGAAGATCTGTGTGGAGGAGTGGACCAAAATCTCTGCTGCAGTGTGTGCAAACTTGGTCAAGACCTCCAGGAAACGTTTAATCTTTGTTATTGCAAAGGTTTTTGTACCAAATATTAAGTTCTGTTTTTTTATTGTATCAAATACTTGTTTCATGCAATAAAATGCAAATTAATTACTTAACAATCATACAATGTGATTTTCTGTATTTTTTTTAGATTCTGTCTCCCACAGTTGAAGTGGACCTATGATTAAAAATTACAGAACTCTCCATCCTTTGTAGGTGGGAAAACTTTCAAAATCGCCAGTATATCAAATATTTGTTTTCCTCACTGTGTGTGTGTGTGTGTGTGTGTGTGTGTGTGTGTGTATATACATATATAGTATGTGACTCTAAATACCTGGCCTCTTCATGTGTGTATATATTTATATCCATCCTCATCATCTGTGTACATCAATATCATCATGCGGGTGAATGGGTCCTGTCACATTACTTCTGAATAGTTTTCTTAGCAATGAATAGAAATCCTTGATAGTGATTTCTGAGAGATTTTCATATCTTTGGGGGACAAGGCACTGAGCGACACGACAGAGGAAGAACAAAAGCCTCAGGACATGTTACTTAACAGCTAATCTGCTAAGCAGCTGTACACATCTGTGACACAAAAGAAAAGGTGTAGCCCAGGTGCAGAGATTCATGATACTGAAGACACACGCAAAACAACCAACTTTCTGCCATGTTGATATATACACAACACAAAAGAGCTGTGGTTTATATACAAAACAGGACACCTGTAGTACAGGGACATTGAAAAGCCTTTTTATCCAGGGCCTGTGCCCCAGATAAGAAGATTATTGCCCTGAATCCACTGGCAAAGGCTCTAACGGGCCCACCGAGGACCCGATGAAACCCCTGGTAGGCATAGAGCTCCAGCGCTACTTTTTAACTGTTGGCAGGTCCTCAGTTTGTGCATACAGTATACAGCATACAGTAACTATGGAGGAACAGGGAGCCATAGACTCACTGCCCCACTGATTACATTGCTACCTGTAGGCCTCATCCCTAAAGAAGGCTGTGGCCTATAAGAGTAGTTGGCACAGGTGGTGTGGTGTAGTGACATCACTGTATCACATCACCCATGCAAGACAGGGGTCAGGGACCCAGCTGCATGGAAAGGGAGCACGGACAGTTTTTTTTTTCTTTGAATACCATACAGAGGGACTAATTAAGAATCAGAGAGCTTTATATTTAATGGGGTGCTTTATACCTACCTATCTAATTGGGGCCTATATACAGTTAGGTCCACATATATTTGGACACTGACACAAATTTAGCTTTTCCTTTCCTTTTTACTGAAACATTTTCAAGTTATGGTTCTATAATGGACATGGACATAAAGTCCAGACTTTTAGCTTTCATTTGAGGGTATCAAAAATTGGATCAAGGGTTTAGGCGTTTTAGCTCCTTAACATGTGCCACCCTGTTTCTCAAGGGACCAAAAGTAATTGGACAAATTAAATAATTGGAAATAAAATGTTAATTTCTAATACTTGGTTGAAAACCCTTTGTTGACAATGACCACCTGAAGTCTTGAACTCATGGACATCACCAGATGCTGTGTTTCCTCCTTTTTAATGCTCTGCCAGGCCCGTACTGCAACAATTTTCAGTTGATGTTTGTGGGATTTTCTGTCTGAAGTTGAAATACAGTATATACCTAACTAATTGGGGCCTATATTTAACTACCTAATGTGGGGCCTATATATCTACTTAATGGGAGACTATCTACCTTCCAACCTAACAGAGTCCTGCGTACCTAACTACATGATGGGGGGCCTATATATTTACATATTTATTGTAGGGTCTATATGTTAACCTACCTAATGGGGAGCCTATATACTTGTCTAAATGGAGCTATATGTCCACCTTCCTAGTGCGGACCTAAATACCTATTCAATGGTGGAGCACTCTACCAGCAGAGCCAGTGTATTGACCAGCTCGCGGCCATGTTGCAGAACCTTGCGGCCCGTGTACCTCTGCCTGTGGCTGATGCCGCCACGCCAGCACCAGTTGCTCCTGCAGCCATTGCTCTACCTGCTCCTGCACCGGGACCATCTCTGCATCTGCTGCTCCCCTCACGCTATGATGGAGACCCCAAGAAGTGCCGTGGCTTCATCAGTCAATGCTCCATCCACATTGAGATGTTGGGGCATCAATTCCCTACCGAGCGGGCTAAGGTGGCCTTTATAATTAGCCTCTTATCTGGGGAAGCCTTGGCCTGGGCCACTCCTCTATGGGACAGAGGAGATCCATTGACGGCAAATCTGCAAGCCTTCCTCCAGGGGTCCCGCACCGTTTTCGAGGAACCTGGCCTCACCACCTCTGCTGCCGCAGCGCTGCTCCGTCTCCATCAGGGCGACTCTACTGTGGGTCAGTACTCCGTGCAGTTCTGCATCAAAGCCTCAGAGCTGGACTGGAATAATGAGGTTTTGGTGGTGACCTTCTGACAAGGCTTTTTTGGGCGTATTAAAGACGAGCTCCCTGGTCGGGACCTGCCATCCGCTCTGGACGAACTCATTCGGTTAGCCACCCGAATTGATATTCGGTTTGCCGAGAGACAACAAGAGCTTCAACGGGAGGTCGCCCGACCATGCCGGCTCTCTCGTCTGGCTCCCGTTTTCCAACGACCCCACTTCCCCCACCAATGGTTTTCCTGGGGATGAACCCATGCGGGTCGAGAGAGCCCCCCCGCCCCAAAAAAAAAACGTTTGCAGCGTCGTAAAGGGGCAGCTGTCTTCTACTATGGGGGTTCGGCCACTCATTGGGGACTGTCCGGTGCCCCCGGGGAAACTCTCCCCACCTAGGGCTCGCAGAAGGCACCCTGGGTGTCAGAGGGGCCTCTCCCCCTCTACCATTCCTACTCGGGATTTTCCCCGGGACAGCACCTTTCAAGCCACCACCTTCCTTTTATTTGGGTCCCTGGAAATTTTTAAAAAGCCAGCACTGGTTCCAAAATTTTCTCCCCTGGTGACCCCTCTGCAAAACCCCCATTTCGTTCCTCCGCAATGGCGAATCCAAAAGGACGCTTTTTCGGTTCTGCACTACTTTTTTTTCCCCAATTTTGTTTTTACGGGGAGCATACAACTTTTTCGTACCGTGAAGGCGACGAATGGAAAACACCCTTTAATACCCGGGGGCCTTTTTTGAAATCCGTCAGCCTTTTGGCCTCTGCAACGCTCCGGGTGTTCCAGAATTTCTAAATGAGATCTTTTTTGCGATTTTCTCTATTCGTGTTATTGTCTTTTCTGGATGACTCTTAACTTCTCTTTTGATCGGAGACTCACCGCCACCACGTCCCAGGTGCCAGACTCATTAATCCCAAAACGGAGAAATGCTTTTTTGAATGCACCTCGTTGCCCCCTGGGGACACTTTTGGGATCAGGGCCCAATGGATCCCTCAAAGCTTTCAGCGTCTTACATGGCCTCGCCTTGGGGGCCTTCGGTCCACCAAATTTTTTTTTGGGGTTTGCAAACTTTTACGACAGTTCGTCCCGCATTTCTCCACGCTTTTGGCCCGCTGGGGGCCCAAAACAAAGAAGAACCCAAACCCCAAAACCTGCCTCCGAAGCCCAAGAAGCCTTTTAATCCCTTAAATCAGCATTTCCCTTTAGCTCCTATTTTGTCTCGCCCGGGCCCCGCACGCCTTGTCCTAGATGGAAAACCTCCTCAGTAGGTGCGGCGCTGTCCTCCTACAGAAGTCCTCCCGGGAAAATGGTTTCTTGCGGGTTCTTTCCCCCAAAACCTTTCACCCCAGCCAAAAAAATTACACGATCAGTGACGCAACTACGGGCCCTTAAGTTGGCCCTAAAGAATGGGGGCACTTGCTGGAGGGGGGTCCCCACCCCCCTTTGGGTATCTTACTATCTAAAAATCTCTTTATCTTCAGTCTGCCACAATGAAACCTTGACAAGCCAGGGCCCTTCTTCGCCGCTTTATTTCTCCTTCAAATTTTGGGCCCCTGGGGAAAAACTCAAAGCGAACGCCCCTCTAGATCCCCAGACACAGTGGGCCTGGACCGCCTCTACACACATATTCCTCCAGAAAAACCCCCTCACGGCGGGCCCCCCTGGACCTTTAACACTACCTCCCCCGAAGAACCCACGTCCGCTGCCATGCACCCTGAATCCGAAGTGGGACATTCCTCACGAACAGCTGGTCATCCTGGATCTATAATCCCTGCAAAATAAACTCTCGTTATTATTGGGGCCCACCCCGCTCAAAATTTAAACCTTGCCGGCCGACCTCCTGTCCCTAAAAAAGTCCCTCGTTCAACCCGGGTCTCTTCCCGGGGCCAGAAAGACCTTGTCCCAGTAGCATGGACTTTTTTTTTCGGATCTCCCGGCCTCCTCTGGAAACACGGCTTTGAGTGGGGAGTATAGATTCCGAAAATGGCTCACTTTTTTCCCTGCCCGGTTACCCTCTGCCCCCCCCGCTGGCCCAGCACTTTTTTCACCACATTTTTTTTGTTACAAAAGGCCCCATTTCATACGTCCGGGTAGGGGGGGCCATTTGTTTTTTTGGGTTCTGGCGGGCTCTATTGGTCAGTTTCAGGTTCAGCAGACTTTCACTGCAACCACCCCAAACTAACGGGGAGGGAAGACGGGCAACCAATTTAGGGACCTACCCATACATTTTGTACCACCCATCAGGGAAAACTGGGCTGACCCCCTCCCCGGGCAAATTCCCTAGATTGGAACCCGCTGGAGCCCCTCCTTTTTTTGTTTGTTTGGGGTCATCCCCGCCCGCCTCTTCCCTGGCTACCTCGTGTCACTTTCGCCGTGGGGCCCAAGTGCAGGACATCAAAGGGCCCTGCAAATCACAGACAGGCCCCTTTTACGGCCTCCGTCGCACAAATTTCCCCAGGTGACAGGTACCCCTATTTGAGCATATAGAGTTTTTGGGTTTCTCCAAAATATTTTTTTCAAGGTCCCAGTTATAAGTTAGGCCCTAAGTATTTGGGCCCCTTTTTTTTGTACTTTTGGCATGAAACCCGTGTCTTCAAGCTCCCCTTTTCCCCTACCTACAATCCCGAACCCTCCAGTTTTTTCCCCCTCAAACCCGTGGGGTGAACCGCTTCCCCGTGATCTGCCCCCCCGCCTTTTCCTTGGCCCAAATCTGAAAACATCTTTAAGGTCAAGAGGTGTCTGGCGTAGAAAAACGTGAGGGGAAGCGGTTCTTTTTTTCTGATTGACAGAAGGGTTTCGGCGGAGGAGCTTTCGTGGGAACCTGAGTGCCAACCTGTCATCTGACTTCCTCTCTAAATTCCGAAAAAAGTGGGGAAGACCTAAAGGAGGGGTACTGTCATGGGGGGACAACACTCTGTCCGAGACATCCCATATGTTTAATTATCCTTAACCCTCAACTGGCCATTATGACCTACTGAGGAATAGGAGAATATGCCTCCTTTGTGAAACGTGTCTAGGTCTTGGTTTATGTTTATGGTTCGTTTTTTAGCCCTCTCACCCCCTTTGGAGCTCTAGGGACAAGTGAGGGGTTTATTTAGGGTCTATTGCGGGGTCGCTCTCCTCAGAGCGGGTGCTCCGCTAAGGGCGAGATTCAGGGTCAGAGAGTTAGCGATAGTATGGTATTATCATTTATGCCTTTACTCCTCACTATACTGTGATCGCATCTCACCACTGGACTCGCTCAGGATATTTCATACACACTGCTACCGGGAGGTAGTGAGTATATTAAGAGTGCTGACTATATGGTATGCTCTAATTCTATTTAACAATATTTTAAAGGTTAGATTAAAGGCTATGTTTTAAAGGAATTTTTCTTTTTGTAGTTTGTGACATAGAGTTTACCTGTTGCTTCAGCCTCCTCCTTCATATAGCATACAGTCACTAATTACAATTACACACTGCTGCAAGGTGATGTAGACTTACAGGCTCCCCGCCTGCACAGTGGACTCTCCCACTCAGAAATGCAGTTACTTTGAACACATCCCCCCCTGTCAACATAGTGATCCATCAAGCTGTCATGTGCCGACTTGAGCCGACTTCAGAGCTGTCTTAAAGGGCCAGTGCTTTATTTAAAAACTGAATTACAGGTGATAGGCTTTGACTTTCCTAATGAAGCATATTTAGGAAAGTGCTTGTATTTTAGTCTTCTGTTACTTCATGAGGTTTCTCTGGAGGTGATAGGTCCTCTTTAAGGTTAGTACTTTGGTCACTTTAGACTAATTGCCATTTCAAAGCTGATTCTGCTGGTGGTGTCTACCAGCAGACAAGGATGGTTGCTGGGGTGCTTGTAGAGGGGATAGCCAATCCCATAATACTTTTGATTCTTACGGCCACATGTATGAAACGATTTTGGTCTAAAACTCACTTTTTTCCCCATAGGTTTCTACGGGCAAAAAAGTGAGTTTTAGACCAAAATCGTTTCATACATGTGGCCCTAAGTCTTGGTTTACTTCCTATGCCTGTGAAAGGCACATAACTGCTGCAGTCAATTAGAGGCTTCAGCATTTATGTGCAACTCTCTTGACATCACCACTCCGGAAGTGAACAGCGTATGAGAGGTGATGTCAAGCAGAGTGCATGTCTTTGCAGACGACAGGAATTAAATAGAGACTAAAGGGACAACCTCCCCACTTCAGGCATTGCCAGTGCTGGAACGGCGATCAGTTCAAAGGTGAGTATTTTTTTTATTTTTGTTCTATATGCAGGTATTGCTTAAAATAAAAAAAGAAAAAAAGTCCGAAATAAAGTTAGTTTAAAAAAGTGCAATCACCTAAGACACGAAAAAGAAGAACCCCCAACTCCAGAATTGTAATTCTGCATAACACTGGTGATATCAGTTAATTTCTTCTATTTGGAATTCAAGTTTTATGCTAAACAGATTTTAAAATGTTTTGGTGTTTTTTTTCTCATAAATTTCTTATTTAAATATAAACCTTAAAATAATGCTGTTTTTATACTGACCATTGAGCCTCATAAGAGGCTGATACTTTATGTGCTGTACAGATCAGTTCTCAGCAGTTACTTCATTACCATAAGAGGACACTTAAAAAACTGCAGGAAATACACCCACTACAAAAAGTCCCTATTACAACAGGCCCTCCCTTCTTTCCCCCCGGAGACAATAAACAGACAATTGCTAACAAATAAACTAATTTATTTATCTTATTTTGTTGGACCGAGGTCAGTCACAGGGTGCAATTTTAATTCAATGAAATATCAAACATACAAGTTTCTTTTAAAAGCAGCAGAATCAAATCAGAAGCGCTATGCTGGCCGCCAGACTACCGATGGGCAAGTCCGCTTCTGCTCCACCTCTTCACCTGTATCATTTCACCGACTGCCAACAGTGAATTGGAATAAGCCTCAATAATACTGCAAATATAGAGAAACATGCATGAAAGACAGAAAGACAGAGGAAAGGCATAACCCAAACTAAGCAGGTCACTATAACCTTTTTTTTTGTTAAAACATATTGTAGTGTCATGGCACATAAGGAACATAATGAGTGGCAAAATGAGCCCTAAAAACATGCTTTCACACATCCGTAGAATTTTTTTACATTTTTTTGTAAAAGTTGTACAATATAATAACAATTGTACTGAATTCTGAATTGTACTCATCCGCAGAATAAGGTTAACATGTCTTTTGTACCGTAAACTCCATAAAAATAATGCAATTCCATTTTTTTCCTGTTCCACACCATTAATACGGCAAACATTGGTTTATTTGATTAATTTTTTTGGTTCCCCGTACTTATGATGCTAAAGGGAAATGTTACTGTTAAAGTACAGTTTACCCAACAAATAAAACAGACTTCATATGGCCATGTAGATAGAGAAATAAAAAATGATGACTCTTGGAAGGTAAGGAGGAAAATAAATTCAGTGAGAAAGGGTTATTATAGTAAAATTTTATATTTCTATAGCGCCAACATATTCTGCAGTACTTTACAATTTAGATACAAAGGGCAACATGTATGAACGGGCTTTTCACCTGTTTTTGGGAGTAAACTGCGCCTCCTGGCCCGAATCCCCCTGTCGGATGCAGGGATGCAGTGTTAGGTGCAGCGTTCGCCACTTTCAGCTGCGCCCCGCATGAAGGGCAGGCAATTGCGCGGTGTGGGCGCGGTGGATAGGCGTTCCGGGGCGGACGCGGCCCCGCACTAGAACCCCCGAGGCATGTACGATGGCGGCTCGCCAAAGCGCGACGCTATGCAGCGTCGTAGCGGCTCCGACAGTCAGACCTAGTTTATTTTGGTCCAAATGCTTCGGCGGCGGCGAGTGAAGCAAGAACCGAACATGCGAGGAAGCATACAGAAGATCGCAAGAAGAAAATATCGGCACTTCCTCCGTCAGCATGGAGTATGATTCCCAAAAAATAATCGCCTTTATAAAAGGCGGAAAACATTTATCAGAAAAGAAGCTCAAACCCCAAAAATAACAATAATTTAAAAAATCACTTTCCAAAATCTAGAACGGTGCAATATCAAGAATTAGGATATAAGGAAATTGCCGGGAAATACAGTAAATTCCAAATTCTGAAAGCTTATTCTCATTGGTCGGCAGAAACTCGGCAAATCAGAATAGGAGCGACAGTGAACCATTAAAACCTATGGAGAACTAAATACAGAACAAAATACAGTAAAAATGCTGAAAGAGCTGATTGGCTGAGCTAGCGGGGGCTTGGCTAGCTCGCCAATCAGAGCGTCGAAGCTACTTCTCCCATTGTAGACTATGTAGAGATGGGCGCAAATGCAATCTCGCGCTCATCGCCGTGGGGCGATGAAGTATGAATAAAAATTTTTTTTTTATTAAATGTAAAATATCCTCTGAAAAAGAGCTCAAACATTCTATAAACATAAATCAATTCAATCCCAACAACACGTTTGTTCGCCGAGACTCGCGCTACATCGGAATTGCAATAGAGAGAATTGTCGGAAAATACAGTAAGAATCAAATTTTCTGTAAGCTATTACTCAATGGTCGGCATAAACCCAGCCAATCAAATAGAGCGACAAAGACCCATTATAAGCAATGGAGGATAATAGACCAATCAGAATAGGAGCTACAGGACCCATTATATCCTATGGAGAAGGTTTGGATTCATCAAAATCAAGCGGGCCAGTTCAAAAATAAACATGTAAAAATGCAGAAAAGAGCTGATTTGGCATGAGCATCGGGGCTTGGCTTATCCCAGCCAATCAAGCGCGAGCCGTACTTCTCCCATTGTAGATCTATGGAGATAATCGCGTCAATGCAATCTCGGCGCTCAGCGCCGTGTGCGGCATGAGTATGATATAAAAAAAAAATCATTTTTTTATTAAGTGAAAACATTATTATCAATAAAGCGCTGAAACCTTCTCTAAAATAAAGCAGTTAAATCCCTAACAAAAACGCGGTTTGGTCGCCGATGACCTGCGCTACATAAGGAAAGGCAATATAGAGAATTGCCGGGAAATACAGTAATTTCAAATAGTTTAAGCTATTCTCATTGTCGGAATAAACCAGCCAATCAGAATAGGAACGACAGTGGCCCATTCTATTCTAACCTATGTAGTGAGAAATGACCAATCAAAAAGGAGCGACAGGGACCCATTATATCCTATGGAAAATATTGACCAATCATATGCAAAGGCGGGACAGTTCAAAATACATTAAAAAGGCAGAAAAGGCTGATTGGTTGAAGGCGGCGGTCTCGTCCAGCTTAGCCAACCAGAGCGCGAGCTACTTTCTCTAGAGTCCTATGGGAAAAGAAATGCAGAGCGAGCCATGGTTTGTGATTGGCTAAGTTAAAAGAGGCGCGGTATTTGGACCAAATGGGAAAGCGAGCAGACGCCCTATGGTTTTCTAATGCAATCTGAAATAAATCTGAACAATGGCGCGAAAATCAATATAATTCTGCCAGAATTTGTCCCATGTGTATATAAAAATGAATAATAAAAGGGGGGTAAAGAAAAAAAAATATTAAAATCAATAAAATCCTGTTTATTTCTTTATTTTCGTTACACCAATACTATTGCTCCTTACCTAACAAAAATAAAGAAATAAACCTGATTTTATTGAATTAATATATTTTTTATTACCCCAATATTATTGTTCATTTTGTATACTCATCGGGACAACTTTGCAGTATATCATTTATTTCGGCCCATGTTACAGTTTATATTACAGATTTGCATTAGAAAACCCATCAGGAGCGCGCTCGCTCACCCATTGGTCCCAAATAACCGTGCGCTCTTTTAAACTTAGCCCAATCACAACAGAGCTCCCACTGCATTTCTTTTCCATGGAACTCTATGAGAAAGTAGCTCGCGCATCTGTGATTGATCTAAGCTGGACAGCCCCTCGCCGCTTCAACCAGATCAGCTCTTTCTGCTTTTTACTGTATTTTGAACTGACCCCCCTTTAAATATGATTGGACAATAATTCTCCATAGGATATAAATGGTCCCTGCCTGCTCCGTAATTCTGGATTGGTCAATTCTCCTCCATAGGTTGAATGGGCCACTGTCGCTCCTATTCTGATTGGCTGTTATCCGACCAATGAGAAGCAGCTTACAGAATTTGAATACTGTATTCCCCGCAATACATTCTATTGCAATTCTTGATGTAGCCCGGTCTCGGCGACAAACGCGTGTTAGATTTAACTGATTTATGTATAGAAGTTTTTCAGCTCTTTTTCAGAAAGAAAAAAATATTTTACAATTTAAAAAAAATGTTTTTATTATTCATACTCCATGCCGCAACGGCGCTGAGCGCCTAGATTGCATTGCGGCCCATCTCTCCATAGAATACAATGGAGAATGTACCGCACTCTTGATTGGCTGGGATAAGACAAGCCCACCGCTAGCTCAGCCAATCAGCTCTTTTTCAGCATTTTAACTGTATTTTGAACTGTCCCCGCCTTTTGATTTTGTATTGGTTGAAACTTCTCCAAGGTTATAATGGGTCCGCTGGTACGCTCCTATTCAGATTGGCCCGAGATAGTCCAAGCCCCCTAGCTCAGCCAATCAGCTCATTTTCTGCATTGTTTACTGTATTTTTGGAACTGTCCCGCCTTTGAATTCGATTGGTCAATAGTTCTCCATAGGTTTTTAATGTTCACTTGTCGCTCCTATTGCTGATTGGCTGGTTATGCCAGACCAATTGGAGATATAGTCTTTCAGAATGAATACTGTATATCCACGGCAATTTCCAATAGCCAATTCTTGATATAGCGCCGATCTAGATTTTGGAATGTGATTTTTTTTAATGTATTTTTTATATTTTGAGGTTATGAACTCTTTTTCAAGAGAATGTTTTCCGCCTTTATAAAGGGCGATTTTTTTTAATTCAAACTCCACACTACATCTATAAATGATTTCTCGGCAGTTCCTCGCAGCCTGTCTCGCGATCGAATACATGTGAGGCGCAGTTCCCGCAATAGCTCCCATGTCCCCGCACATGCGCCCATGTCCCCGCACTGAGCCCCACACACTGGGCGAGGCGCAGGGAAGCGTTTCCCCGCATGTTATGACGCACCTCCTCGAACTGGCGAAACTTAGGCCAGCGCCGCACTGCGCCTAAGCATCCCGCATTGCGCCCCCCACACTGCGAGGCAAAACGGCAAGACTTGTGCCCTCAAGTATCGAAGTCACTACCTCGGGCGCGAATCATAGGCGCAGCGCCCCACTGCGCCTCAAACACTGCGAGGCGCGGGCGGACTTTGACATAGGATGTATGAGCGCGCCCCGGGGCCGACAAAAAGTAGGCGCAATTTCGCCGGAAAACCGGCGGGAAAGGTGCGCCCGTCGCGGCGAGATTCAACATGTCGCCCAAAATAATTTGCAACAAAATTCAGAAACTAGATAGCAAAACTAAGGTGGTTGACGATCCTGTTTACAAGACCGTACAATCTATGAGGAATTAAAGATGATACAAGGTGCTTGCATTGTACAATAGTAGTATGTGTAAAGGTGGATAAGCCAGTATCTGTATATGTGCTGTGAGTGTGGAGGATACTGTTGAATAAAAGAGGTGGTGGAACAAATAAGGGAGAATAATTAGGTAGACCTGTCTAAAAAGAAGTAAAACTGGCGCAGCATGAAATGAGAGTACTAGGTTCAGTTTATGGTAGAAGTTAAAGGGGTTTTCCATCTGACTGTTGCACAGATCTTACTCTTCACTGACAGCTTCAGGCTCCCACATCCTGCTCAGGCTATGGGCAGTTCTACAGCAGTGACTGTCATTTAAGCTTTGCTAGTCCTAGCTGAACCTGTTACAGGGACATAAGCGATGGAGGGGTTTCCCAGCAGGACACAAGGCTACAGAGCGCTAAATCTGTCAGAAAGAAAGCTAAACAAGCTTCTGTGCTCATGGCCACAGCAGGGAGAGAGACCGGTAACCTAGAGAAGCTTGTGTACACAAGCAGTCAATAAAAACTGCTTTCACTATGAATAGAAGCAAAATCAGAACAGCAATGTATTTAATAATAGACTTTCTTTACCTTTGCCTAAGTGGTAAAAGCTAAGCAATGTGATGAGAATACCCTTTTAAGCTCAGATTTTTAGCAGAATACTGATTGAGGTAAGGGAAGAGATATAGGGAGGTGGAATACTGTAGAGAGCTTTGTGAATAAGAGTGATAAATTGTATTCTATAGTTAATAGACAACGAGTGCAATGACTGGCACAGGGTAGAGGCATCAGCATACCTGTTGAGCAGAAAAATAATTCTTGCCTGCTGCATCCAGGGTAGACGAGAGAGGGGAGAGTTTAGAAAAGCTAAGACAAAAAAGTAAAGAGTAATCAAGATAAGAATATATTAGGGCAACAAAAATGTCGGGGTGCTTTTCACTGTAAGCAAAGGCAGTGTACATAGTAAGTAGTCAAGAATTCAGTTTTTAAACCCCTTGCCAGCAGCCATTTTTTTTTTTTAGTCACGTTTAAATTTTTCCTCTCTGCTTCCAAGAGCCATAACTTTTTTATTTTTCCACCTATATAGACATATGAGAGCTTTTATTTTGCAGGACAAGATGTATTTTTAATGGTGTCATTTACCATACCATAGAATATGCTGGGAACTGGCAAAAGATTTCTAATTGGGGCAAAATGTTAAAATATGTACTTGCGCTATGTTTGTTCAGTCTGTGGTATAAATGATGTATTATGTACTTATGTCCCTGCTCCTTTCCCTGCTGTTACTGGCAGGCGTCAGCTGCAATCCCGCTACATAGACTCTTACCGACACTGATGTACTCATACGTCAAATTTAAAACAAAATTTATTTCAGATACAAGGGTAATGTCACAGGAACAGGTGTATAACTGGATGTCATTTCTTAAAGATGGTAATAAAGGACAAAGTTTGTCCAATAGAGTTTGTGTAGAAAAAACGAGGAGAAAACCAAATAACTAGGGGAAGATGAGAACTGTTCAGGCTAGCTAATGACACAGGTAACAAGTACTCAGGGTGGTAATAAGAAAACCAAGAGAGATCTAGAAACATAGAAGGTGTAGCCATGAGATTTTAGCTGGCCCTATACATATAGTCCTCTTCCGGCCAACAGGTACTGTATCTCTCCTGATCCTCTTACACACACATGAAGGCTTGAGGAAATCCAATTACATGCTCCTTCTCTCTCCCAACATCATCTGGAGTTGGAAGGCCATTATTTAGATTGTTGGCTGGTCCAGCCATCCTTTACGTATTGTGTATGGCCCTCATTAGCATTCAAGAGACCATTTGACACTTTCTGTTTACTTCCAATCTAGATTGTATGGATCAAGAATTGAGCAGAGCAATAGCTGACTAAGCAATAGTGAACCAAAGTGTTCTAAAAGTTTTGAGATGAATGGGAGATTAAGGACATTCATCTCTTACATTAGCTGCACAAGGCAGGTCCAGAGATGTTTTTTTAAGTAGAAGGGCTATAAAATTGTGCATTAAGGAGGGAGAAACATGCCAGAAAAAGAGATTGAATATTTTAGTTAGGTGAACAATGACTGCCGGGAAGAAAGACTGGGCACGGAGTAAGGGAACAAGATCAGTAATGCAGGTAGTAGGGGGAGAAGAGCCTAGAGACTTCTTCAGTAATTGGGTTAAATACAGAGGAAAGAAGTGCAAAAGGGAAGGAGATCAATACAAATTTTGATCTATAATAAGTATCAGAGTCCTTTTGGGTTATTAGACGATATAATTAGGGATGAGCGAATCGATTCAAACGAAGTGGAATTCTTTTCTAATTTCAGGAAAAATTCGATTCTAAATGAAGCCGAATTTCCTGGCGATTCGTGGTAACGAATCTAAACTGGCGGCGAGCAGATGGCGTGACATGAGCCAAAAGTTACTTTTTTCACTTATTATGGTGAAACTATCTTGAAATAAAGTGTGTGTATTTCTCACATTCACACATCTCCATTACAGCCCATTTCACAAGTCTTTTTTGGGATATTGTCTCTGCACCAAATAATGTACTTTTCAACTTATTAAGGTGAGACCAACTTTGAAAACAGCTTTGTTTATTGTCATATATAGAGATGGAGCGAATTCTCAAACAATCGAATCGAATTAAAAAACACCAAGCTATTTCCGTGCTAGCAGAGAAGCCTGTATAGGTGCTGTAGAACATTGTGCCATCAGAAATATGCATAGGGAGCGTGTTTGGTATTGAAACAATGCAGAGATTTTAGTATGACATGGCAGATTGACAGGCGCCGCTATAAAGAAATTGCTTCACACTTCACATTATCACGGCAGTGATGGGGTCCAAACACTAGACCAAAATTACTGAAGTGGGAATGCAGCCCAGGTAAATGCCAGCGCTAGTTAGAAAGAACTGAGCAGAGAGCTAAGATCCCACTATAGCGTCAAAGTGTACACTCCTTTTACACCATCATCAGATGATTCCATAGAATCTATGACAGAACCTGTTCTGTAAAACGCTGATACAGTAGAGCGCCACACGAAAGAGTGGAGAGGGGTGTTTTCCCCCCCCCCCCCCCCCGACAGTAATTTTGCATTGAGCGTCACGAACCATTTTGCCTTCCTTTGATCCGTCCATTTCCGCTTTCATTCAGTCAATAAACATATCGTAATTGCTAAGCCAAACAGAAACAGATGATTAATCCACAACCGAGATTACAATAAAAGGAAATAATTATGAATATTGTCTTCTTTGTTTTGTACCACTACCTTGCTTTTGGCTACTCTAATCATCATACAATCTGGTACAACGGACCATATCATACTGCCACATGGCTTTTCTGAAGACACAATCTGTTGTGTTTGTCCATTCATTCATTCTGAACAGTATTAAAAGAAGGTGAAAACCACACATATGGCAACGTCCCATAGAAGTGGGTGAGGGTGGAACAGCTATTACTAAACCACCGGGTCGTCAAGTGAGGATAGTGGTACAATGGCAGCAGCATGAGTAGGCCACATAGTGGCAGAATGACAGAGTGGAGGGGGTGGCGTGCAACAGTGAGTAGGCCACAGGTGTCACAATGACAAAGTGCGGGATGTGGCGGCAGCATGAGTAGTGCCACAGAGTGGACAATGACAGTATTGTGGAGTGGTGGCATCATGATAGCACAAGTGTCACAATGACAATAGTGGAGTTGCACGCAGCATGAGTATTCCACAGAGTGCCACAATGACCGATTGTGAGGTGGCAGCAGCATGCGTAGTGCACATATGGCAACAATATTCACATATGAGCAGTGGCAGCAGCAACAGCAGCATCAGGCCGGAGAGTGGCACAATGACATAATTTTGAGGTGGCGGCAGCTAGGTGACATAATGAGGAGGTGGCAGCAGAAGCATCAAACCACAGAGAGTGATATGGTGACAGTATAAGTTGTGGTGATATTTTGTGTGTAGTTGTGTTATTGTTTTGGTGGTGGGGGGGGGTGGTTTGGGGTTGGTGGGGGGGAGAGGGGCGGGGGGGAGTGGGGGGGGGGTTGGGGGGAGGGGTTTGGGGGAGGGGGGGGGGGTGGGTGGGTGGGGGGGGGGTGGGGGGGGGTGGAAGTGATGAGTGTGCAGCAGATGGGTGGCAATACCAATCCCTGGCAAAGATGATGGGTGGTAGCAGAAGCAGCTGGCAGCTAGATGTGTGGCATCAGCAGGTTGGCAGCATCAGAATAGTAGCTGAGGGCCCAGGTACCAAAGAATCAGACACCATTTGTAAAAATTTTGGGTGAGGTGGCATGGCTAATCTAACCTGATGCATCAGGCATTGGTGTGTGGAAATCCTGGCTAATCCATGCCCGATTCATCTTGACAAAGGTGAGTCTCTCCACATTTCACATGGACAAGCGAGTTCTCCTTGGGATAACTATGGCCCCTGCCACACTGAACACCCGCTCTGATGCCACACTACTGGCAGGACAGCTTCTCCAGTGCAAACTCGGCACGTTGCGGCCACAAATCCAGTTTTGGCTGCCCAGAAAGCTCCAGCGATCTTTCATGTGGGGTGGGCAGGTGCTGTCCAAGGAGGTCACCACCTGCTAGTTCAGGGTCTGCTCCAGGTGCTGCTGCTGCTGGTGAGTACCTTGGTCACTAGGCAGGTGAAGAAAGCTGCTCCTCAATGACTCAGGTTTCTGCTGATGGAGCTGGTACTGCTCCTACCCCCTCCCACCCATACAGCAGCCATCTGCACAAGTAACTCTGACGAACTCCCTGCCTCCATCTTCAATGTATATTGCCATGGTGTGTCTGGGACATCTGTCTCATCTTCCTCATCTCCCTCTACCTCCTCCGACTGCTCTTTCTCTCCTGTCACCTTGGTAGAAAAAACACTCATTTCGGCAGATATTGCTTGTGCTCCAATGACCTTCCTCCTCCAGTTCAGCCCCCATTGGACTCATGTGGCCGTGAGATGTAGTCGCCATGTCTCCAGTCCCCTGACCAGACAGATTTTGCCGCATCTGTTCCAAGAAATGAAGCAGTGGAATAACGTTGTTCATCCCATAGTCCTGGCGACTAGACAAATAACGTGTCCTCCACAAATGTGTCTGAGCAAATGGCAGTATCACGCATGATCTGCCACTGACGAACAATCAAAATTACACAGGGGAGTACTCCTGTCTCCTTGGATCATCAAGAAATCATTAATGGCCTTTCTCTGCTTATAGAGTCGGCACAACATATGGAGGCTAGAATTCCAATGGGTGGAAACGTCGCATATCAGCCTATGTTGGGGGAGGCCATTCTGCAGCTGCAGCTGAAGGAGGGTGTGTTTGGTGGTGTAGGAATGGCTGAAATGCATGTAAGGTTTCCTGGCCATTTTTAGAATGTCTTGCAGTTGGGGGGGGGGGGGAAAGACTTGAAGAACCGTTTGACAACCAGAAAAAAAAAAAAATTAAACAGTCGCTTGGTTCAGCCATCTTCGGCATAGCGCGGACACCATGTTCTTTCCATTGTCTGTCACGATGGTTCCAATTTTCAGTTCTCACAGAGAAAGCCAGGAATCAATTGCGTCTTTCATAACACAGAGCAGTTCCTCCCATGTATGACTTTGTTCGTCCAGGCAAACCAGGTGTAGAACTGTGTGACACCGCCGTGCCCTGCACATGTGGTATGCTGGAGGAGCACTAAGACTTGTCGCTGCCGTGGAGACTGAGCGGGGGGAGGCGGAGGTAGCGGACATTGGCGCGGGCTCAACAGTTTGACCAACATGGAGAAGAAAGCGGCGTCTCCTGTGGAAGTTACTGGTATGGCTGGGCAGGAAGCACATTCACCCAGTGGGCCATAAAGAACATGTACTGTCCCTGACCATAGTAACAGCTCCACACGTCCGCACTGCCTTGCACTTTGGAAGACACCAACAGGCACAAGGATTGACCCACCTTCTCTTCTGCTTATTTGTGCAGGGCTGGTACTGCCTTTTTTGAAAAGAAATGACGGCTTGGGACTCTCCATCTCGTCTCGGCACAAGTCATCAGTTCTCTGAACAATGCAGAGTCCACCGCTTGAAAAGGGAGGGACTGCAGTACTCTCAACTTGGACAAGAGCACAGTCAGCTTCTGCGCCATAGGATGGCTGGACGCATACTGTTGTCTCTTGGCAATCGCCTCAGTGAACGACTGCTGGCGCGATGAGTGGCGAGGAGCAGAGGCATCTGGACTGGTAGATGATGGGAAAGACAGAGAGCACCCAACGGTAGAGGTGGTGGAGCCTGAGAATGGGAATGTGTGCCACTGGTGCTGCAGCTGTAGCTGCGGCAGAATGGACCCCCACAACTGAGACACGTTTCTCCCAGGCCACTGGCTGGTGATGCTGCATATGTTGATGCAGGGCCATGGTGCCAACATTAGATCCCTGGTCACGCTTCAATTTCTTCCCAGAGATTCTACATATACTCATGTTCGCCTCCTCCAGTGTCTTGGCGAAAAACTGCCACACTGCCGAGTGGGTGATTTAACCATCAACGCTCCATCCTGTGCCTGACAGGACCTGCAAAGTGGGTGGTCTACCCCGTGGCCGTTTGGCTCCCAACCTCGCACTGCTGCCACTCTGCTGACTCCTGGCTACACTACCGACTTGCTGGCTGCGCCGCTGCCTAAAGCGCAAGCTGCTGCCCTCTTCTCCCAACGATGATGATGAAACCGTTGCTTCACCCGGCTCCCAAGTGCAATGGCAACATTTATCATCAATTAGTGTTTTGTCCATCACTGCCTGTCCTCCTCAACGTCTCGGTGTAACAGAGCCTAACCGCTCGCCAAAATAAGCCTCCCATGCCACTCTCCTCAATCACTACTTGCCTACAGTACTGCAAGAAGCAGGGCAAGTCTGCCCCACCTCTTTGCTGCCCAGAAGCTCCTCACTGTCCTCAAATAGTTCGTCCTTGCTGTATAGTGGCGCAGAGCCCACAGCACATAGTAGTTCTCTGGCTGAGGGAATAGAACGGGACTGAGGTGGGTTGAGGTCAGGTGAGGGCCTCTGACCTGCTCTTGGGCCATGCCAACTAAGGGTTGTGTCTGACAAACCCACGACTCTTGGCTGGGGTTGTCAATGTCATCTGGGAGGGAATTGAAATGAACCTAGTCACCATTCAAGAACTGTTTGGCTTCGTTGGTCAACACACTGCCACTACATGACACGGTATCATTGGCCCCTTGCCGAGTGACACTCTGTTGGCGACGTCCCCTTAACTGTGCTGTACCTGTTCCTGCTCCGAGGAACATTTGTTGCCACTGCCAATCCCATCAAATAGCCTACCACCTCTCTTCCTGACATACTGTTTGAGTCAAAAATTTACTATAAAACAAACTGTTTAATGTAGATTTGTGTATATGACAAAACACAAGATGTATTTCAAAGTTGTTTTTTTTTTTAGACAAATAAGTGCCACAAATTTACTGTTTGGCCCAGAGAACAGTATCCCAAAATAATAACCTGTCTGTAATGGAGAAGTTGTGTATTAATACAAAAAAATACACCAAGCTGTATTTCAATGTTTTTTTTTTTTATACAAATAAGTGTCACAAATTTACTGTTGGCCCAGAGAAAACTATCCCAAAAAATAATAACCTGCCTGTAATGGAGATGTGTGTATATGACCAAATACACAAGCTGTATTTCAAAGGTTTTTTTTAGACAAAATAAGTTCACAATGTATCGTTTAGTCCCAGAGAAACAGTATCCCAAAATAATAACCTGCTGAATGGAGATAATTTGTATATGACAAATACACAAGCTGTATTTCAAAGGTGTTTCACCTTATAAGTGAAAAAAGTAACTCTTTGGCGGAGAGAAAAATATTCTTTCTAGCTTTCGCTGACATTACCCTGTCAGGCTGCGTTCCCATTTCAGTTATTTGGTTAGTTTGGACCCCGTAACTGCCCAGATAAGGGAAGTGTGAAGCGATTCTAAGAGTGGCACCTGTCATCTGCGTGTCATATTAAATCACAGCATTGTTTCAATACCAAACCACACGCTCCATATACATATTTCTTCGTCAGCATGGCACACACAAGTTCTACAACACCATACAGGCTCTCTGCAGCCAGGAAATAGCTCTTTTTTAACGCGATTTGCAAATAAATTCAGAACAAAACAAATTTTGAGGAAAAATTCGGCGAATCAGCCGAATCGAATTTTTGAGAAATTAGCTCTTCTCTAGATGTAATGATCACGGATAAAATAGCATTAGTTGGCAACATAATGGACAGGGTTGTAAGTTTTTAGTATGAATTTGTAATGGAAGCAATCAACTAACACATTTGATTCTTTATAAAGATCTTCAGCAAATTAAGATAACAGGTTCAAGCTATGTGGCACATATGTGGCAGGAAGTTTGTAGGGTCAAGGGTAGTGTTGAGCGATTATTATCGACAAAGTTGAAATCGGCACTGTTTTTATGTTGATCGGAATTTTTCGATCATGCGATGATTTAGGTGAAAATCTGCGCATAATCTATTATCGCGCCATTTTCGGTGCTTCCTGTCATTTTGGCGGCCAGCAAATCAGCTTAGAGAATAGAGCAGGGTGAGCTGGGTCTGCGACGTCATGACTGGGATGTGTATGGTTGTAATTGGCTGGAAAAATCACATGACCTCGATTTACTTCGAACAGCCCTTCCTGTTCAGCATCAGTGTGTGTCTGTGTCTCATAAGTGCAGGACGTATGCTAGGTCTCTCTCAATACAGCTCAGCGAAACAGTTCTCTTTGTTCACACAGACAACTATGCTTTTTGTTGTGAACATTAGAACATAGGTAGATTAGAGAATTTCAGTTTTTAGTTACTTAGGCTGAGAATTTTAAAGGAGTATCTAGCGCTGTACAGCCGTGGGGGGAGGTGGGGCCGGGCGGTGCGGGCGAACACAGACAGACAGGCTGGCAGGCAGGCAGGCTTTTGAAAGGAGAGTGGATATTGTGCAGCCCAGACTCTGCTTTGACCCTGCATTGAAATGGGTTTTTATTAACAGTTTTTGGCCAGTTTTTGGTGAAATATTAGCTTGTATTTTGTGCAGCCTGTACTTATATTAGGATACAGATCTTTTCTAGTAACTGCAGGTGTATTTGATAGGTACAAAACTCACCATTTATTATCTGTACACGATTTAATTAGGTTTTTTTTCACTTTGGCGCAGCTCAGTTTGGTTCAAAGACCCACTTTGTACTAACAATAGTATACAGAACTTTTCTAGTCCCCGCAAGTGTATTTATAGGTGTAAAAACCACGTTTTATTATCCATACACAATTTAATTAGGTTTTCTTCACTTTGGCGCAGCTCAGCTATGTTCAAAGACCCACTTTGTACTCACAATAGGATACAGAACTTTTCTAGTCACCGCAGGTGTATTTCATAGGTGCAAAAACCACATTTTATTATCCGTACACAATTTAATTAGGTTTTGTTCACTTTTTCGCAGCCCAGTTTTGTTGAAAGACCGATCTTGTACTTATATTACCATACAAAAATTTGCTAGTAATTGCAGGTGTATTTCATAGGTGCAAAACCCACCTTTTATTATTCTTATACATTTCAAATAGGTGTTTTTTAGTTACTGTTGGTGTATTTCATTGGTGCAAAAACCACCGTTTGTTATCCGTATAATTTTAAATAGCTGTTTGCACGTGGTGCGGCCTAGTTTTTTTTCAAATAGCCACATTGTACGACAATTCTGATAAAAAAATTTTTTCTAGTAAACTGTTCTGTTTGTCATTTCTGCAAAAATGCAATTTCTCATCCGTGTAACTTCTGAATAGTTTTATTGCGCTCGGTGAATCTCAGTTTGGCGCAGATAGCGCACTTGTATGATAGTTTGTTGAAAACTATCAATTCCTAGTCCTACTGAGCAGTTGTAAATCCCTGGGACTGAGGAAGAACACTGTTGATTTTGTCTTATGGTTCTTCCACCAGACCGCATTTCACAGGTATTCGCTAGAAACATTTCAGTTTCTAATCCTAGTTGGCTGTAGGAAATTAGAGGGATTTAAGAATAGCTGTGATTTTTCCGTCTTTTAAATAAGAGACTGCCCAAAAACTCTTCCTATACTTTCTTAAATTTTTATCTTTCTGAACATGGAGCGAAATGCAGGTGGTAAGCGAGCAAAGAGGGGTGTAGGACATGGTGGTAGAGGTACGAGAGAAGGTGCTCCTTCCAGTGCGGGCGACAACACGCAAGCCAGCGTATCGTCGGTTGCAGCAGGCCTGTTATCGCTGGGTCAGGGCCCTGTGAATCTCAGTAACGAACAATCTGTTCTGCAGTGGTTAATGCAGCAGTCTTACCTCCTCGTCCTCCCAGTCACAGCCACAAATGTCGTCATCAGCATCGTCAGCATCCGTCCAACATGAAGCAAAGGCAGCCCAAATGTCAACTCGTGTGCCCCCACTGTGGGGTAATCCATTTTCTGAAGACCTCTTTGATGACAAAATTGCAGTTTGGGGTCAGAAGGCATGTTAAAGATCAAAGGCCAAAGAGGATGATTTTGTTGCTCTGATGCCAGTTACTGATGCCATCCCGAGGAGGAGAAGGAAAACCCGGGCAATCGGCAAAATCCGGGCGGTCGGGAACGTCTTGCAGTGCCTCTTGCTTGTAGCCCGCAGCTCCTAGATGCAGAATGTCCGGAAGACGAAGTCACCTGTGTTGATGATGATGATGAAGAAATTGCGGATCAACGTGGTCTTTTCAGCAGAATTTGCTTGCGAGCGCTTCATCACTCCTTTTTCCGGCACTTTTTAATCTGGGGGTCATGCAGGTTTGGGATTCATGGTGTGGCCCAGGACAGGGGTAGTCTATGTCAGTCAACTAAAATGGTGGTTGAAAGACTCCTTTTTCCGGAACTTTTTAATCTGGGGGGCCCGCAGGTTTGGGGCTCATGCTGGCCCAGGACAGGAATATCTATTTCCAGTGAAACTAAAATGGTGGTTGAAAGACTCCTTTTCCGTCAGTTTTTTAAATCTGGGGGTCATGCAGGTTTGGGCTCATGCTGTGGCCCCGGAGAGGGATAGTCTATGTCCAGTTCACTAATAAAGGTGGTTGAAAGACTCCTTTTTTCCGGCACTTTTTAATCTGGGGGTCATGCAGGTTTGGGGGTCATGCTCTGACCCAGGACAGGGATAGTCTATGTCCAGTGAAACTAAAAAGTCGGTTGAAAGACTCCTTTTTCCGGCACTTTTTAATCTGGGTTCATTCAGGTTTGGGGCTCATGCTGTGGCCCAGGACAGGGATAGTCTATGTCCAGTTCAACTAAAATGGTGGTTGAAAGACTCCTTTTTCCGGCACTTTTTAATCTGGGGTCATGCAGGTTTGGGGCTCATGCTGCGTTCCAGGACAGGGATATTCAATGTCCAGTTCAAGTAAAATGATGGTTCAAATCATACTGCCTGTTGGCACTTTTTAATTTTCTGGGTCATGCAGGTTTAAAGGTCATGCTGTGGTACAAGACAGGGATAGTGAATGGTCTGTGACTTTTTTTCTGTGGCTTTTATAACCTAAGTGTGTTGCCTAAGATGTAGCACGTATCCATTTAACTGTTGTGGATGTTAATTCCAGCTTCTCCAGCCCTGTTTGGGTGTAAGAATGAAGGTGTTGTTCCTCTTCCATAGACTTTAATGGTCATCGGCGATAATCTATTATCGACTATCGGAAATCGTCTTGATAATTGACTATATCGACTATCGACCCGATGACGATAGTCGACGTAATCGCTCATCACTAGTCAAGGGTGCTTTTGAGAATTTCTATGTGAAGATTGGTAAAGTTTGTCAGTCAGATTGGGAAAGGAGAAAGAAGAGACTGACGGTAATGAAGACTATACAGTGTGTATAAGTTGTGAAGTGTTAATAGTGTGATAAATAAAAAAAAAACATTTGCTTGAAGGCAAAGACAGGCAGCATTATTTTCCTCCATATAAGTATATAAAACTTTTATTTTTAATCACAATTCACTAGAAGAGAGTTCAACTTACTAAAAAACACAGTCCACAATTTATGTCAATATTCAAAGACAAGCAAAAGATTGGGGAGGTGGCAGTAGGCTAACTGAGCTGCCTACTTAATGGGTAACTATCTTGCTCCTATATGCGCTGTAACACCCACTGTCTACCACCCACCACTTTCCAAGCTGAATACATAAGTGCGAGGATGCATCTGAAGCATACATCCACACAAAAAGAAAGGACTGCTTAGGAAAAGGAAACTCCTCCAACATATTTCACCAAAATATGTGAGTGTCCTCAGGGGTAAATGGGGCTTTAAATGGAAGTGTGTTGCGCCAACATTATATAGCACATTATATAGCACTATAGATCCTCCTACAAGCTATCACAATGGACACGCCAAAGGAATATGCCAATAGGACCTCATTCCAGTGCCCACAATCCAATTGGCAACCGATGAAGGCCGCATCACCAAAATTGGTCTGGCCCTCATCGGCAATCAGCGCATGGGTGGTGAATGCCTCATACCGCCCCACCGGAAACTGTGCAATACGGACACATAGACCGCTATGCAATGTAATAACAAAAGACTGATCTGGAGCGGACATAGTGGGGAGGATGCAATAACAAGAGTATATAAAAGATCCAGGCTGGAGCGGGCAATATTACAGATAGGCATTGATAATAGCATCTATGGGAATATAAATTATACAATGGGGAGGGTGCAGCTATATTGGGGGAGAAAATGGCCAGGAAGTTGGAGGAGTATTTAAACTAGGGACTGGGGGAGAGCAACTACACATATAGGGCAACATGTATGATATTTGGCATCAAATAGATACAAAATGTACCAGCTCACCCAAATGATGCCAGTCGCCAGAGTGTCCGTGCACGTATTCCGCCTGGAGTCCACGTAGCAATGTTGAACTTGAAAAACGAGAGATGAATACAGCACCAAAGGACAAACGGCCAATCAATCTAAAATCTGAAAGGCTTTATTCTAGTACAAAATAGACATGTACACGCAGCATCCCCCCGGAAAAATGTCCGGATGCGGTTAACGCGTTTCGGGTGTGTTACCACCCTTACTCATAACACGAACATACAGATAAAAACATTACTTATATAAGAATGACAATACAAAGTTAAATTGACTCACATGTGTTGGAATCTGGTTGTTGAGGACGCCCAAGTCACACTGACAGAACATCCGTTCGCCAGACAGGTCAACGGAAGTGCGTCACGGACATGCGCACTGAAAATTATGTGCGCAGTGTGGGCATTGGAGTAGTATCAGTCCAATAATACCCAACCAAAACCAGGTACAGTGTGTTCAAAAACGCATCGGAAGGAATCATCAACACCCACAATACATCACATAGAAAGTAAGTATGTTGATCAATAATGGAACATGATTTCCTTTTTATTATTAAGACCAGTAGGAAATGTGGTGTCCAAAATAAGGATCCAATATGCTTCACGATCGTGTAGGATATTATCCATGTCCCCCCCACGTAAGGGTTTGTGAATTTTATCTATACCTATGATTTTAAGATCAGAAACCTTTATATTGTGGACATCCCTAAAATGTTGGGACAGACTAGATCGATTACGTATGGCTGTACTTGTGATGTCATTTAAATGTTCCAGAAATCTGGTTTTAAGTCTGCGGGAAGTACTGCCTACGTAGCAAAGATGGCAAGAAGTGCATGTAGCCAGATAAATGACGTAGCGAGAATTACAATTAATGTAATTTTTTATGTGGAATATTTTAGATCCGCTACTGTTTGAAAATTCCTTGGTGACCGAAACAAATTGACAGGTTCTGCACGGATGGGAGCCACATCTAAAGAATCCTTTTGTATTGAGCCAAGTAGGCTTATTGGTATTGGTGGTTATGTAGTTGGGAGATAGAAGCCTACCCAGCGTTTTAGGCTTCCTATTAACTACTCTGCAACCTTCTGATAGGACCGATCGTAGAATCGGATCCTGATTGAGGATGGGCAGATGTTCCAAAAATATTTTTTTGATGAAAGGGAATTGACGGGTAGAATCCAGCACTAAAGTGGGTCTAGACTGTGTATGTTGATTTGGTTTGTTTGTGCTTATGAGATGTTCCCGTGTTTTCTTTCCAACAATTCTACTAGCTCTCTCAAGAGTCCACTGTGGATAACCTCTAATCTTTAATCTTCTACGGATGTTTTGTTGTTCCAAGGAATAATCCGCGTCTGAGCTACAATTACGTTTAGCCCTGTGCATTTCACCCACCGGAATAGATGTCCGAGTGTTTTTAGAATGAAAACTGTGGTAATGCAGGATTGTGTTACCAGCTGTAGGTTTGCGGTAACTCTTAGTTTTAATAATATGACCATCAATGCCTGTTAAGGTAAGATCCAGAAAATTAATTTCTTGTTTGTCGATACTGCCCGAAAATTTAAGACCCAAGGGGTTATTGTTAAGATAGTCCAGGAAGCTGTGTACGGCAGATACATCGCCCCTCCAAATTGATGGTCATATTATTAAAACTCTTGAGAGAGCTAGTAGAATTGTGGGAAAAAGAACACGGGAACATCTCATAAGCACAAACAAACCAAATGTGCCTGGATTTTCCGTACTACAGCTATAAATGTGTAGTTTCGTACGGTTGTAGTGCGACATGCCTCCAGCACACCCCCTAATCTCAGTTGTATTACAAAGTGCCGCGGGTGCTCTGTAATGTGCCTGATATTGAAATGCGTTTGTTTAAAAATAGAGCTAATGGGGATGCACTAGTATTCAGGCTGGAAAGCAGCCCCGTACATACACGTTGCCCATAGTGTGCAAGATAATATTTATTTCTGAGGAAAAATATGACATAGTGGGGGTAACGAACATGGTAAAAGAGCTATGACTAGGCGATTAACTTACAGGGTTACTTTTATTAGAAAAGATCAAAAAAAAGGGGGGAATTATTTTTTTATTTAAAATCCTATCTAAAGCCAACACTACGGGAAGTTATAGATACCGAAATTGAGGATGTGGAGTCATTATGGGTGATATATATGGGGGTACTAAGAATAATAAAATTCTATTAGGGGTCTGCTATAGGCCCCCAAATATAACATAACCCATGGAAGATGTACTACTCAGAGAAACAGATGTGGCGGCTAAACATAATGAGGTTGTTATTATGGTAGATTTGGACTATCCAGACATAAATTGGGAAAACTAAAACCCCTTGGTTCTCATAAAGGAAACGGGTTTTTTTGTAGCAACTAAAAATAATTCCCTTTTTCCAGCTGGTTGAGGGCCGACAGGGGGAAGGGCCCTTTTTATTTAATATTGACTAACACACCTGAGTAACAAAGGTTCAGGTTGGGGAGGCATCTAAGAAATAGTGACCCAATAAATAAATTTCGCTTACCTTCAATAGGTTTTTGTCGAGGAGGCACTTTAAAATTTAGGAAGGGAACTTAATTTTCTTAGAGAGCCTTAAACCGCATTTAAGGGAAAAGGGTCTTAAAAATAACAGAACAAATATTAAATGGAATTTTTTTTTAAAAACTCCCCCCATAGAAATTAAATTCCCTTATAGAATTAAGATGATTAGAAACAGGAAAAACCAAAGTGGTTCAACAAAGATGTAAAGGAGCTTTTAAATAAAAAAAAATTTAAAGATTTAAAGTTTTCTTAAACAGGGGCAGTAAGAAACATAAAAGCTGCAAGAAAAAATTAAAAATATGTAAAAAATTGTAAAGACAGCTACTGGAGACAGGAAGGCTATTGCCAAAAGGGAAAAAAAAACCCCAATTTTTTTTTAATAATAAATAAAAAAAAGATTAAAAACGAAAATGGGGCCCCTTTGAAAAGTGTGAGGGGGATTGTAAGAGCAAAACCTATTAAGCAATTTTTCTCCACCATATTTACTGATTATGGTCAGAGGGATGAGGTAAACTCCACCTTAAGGGTGACATGTATGTATGGGGTTGCGCCAGAAGTCTGGCATCTTTTCAGCCCGAAAACTGGTGTAGCCCTGTTAGCTAGATTTTTAATCAGGCGCACTCCAGTATTAGGCGCGTTCCAAAGCGCCTGTGGCACTTTGCAATGCACCTGAGATGGGGGGAGTGCTGGAGGCGTGTCGCACAACAACCGTACAAATCTACATTTATGATGTTTTCAGTAAATCCGGCCATTTTTGTGGAAATAAGACCCCTTTAAAAAATGGTTACCTGAGCCCAAAATTTTCGCTTTGTAGCTAAAAGGCTAAATCTATGACCGCAGTAGAACAGGGTTTATGTTTTAGACGCATTTACGCATTATGCGCGCAAAAAAAAGGCCCCCTGGGCACCAAAAATCTACAGTCGGCCTTATTTTTTCCGGGTTTTAAACGCCTTAAAAAAATTTTAAAAAAGCAAGTCACCAGGCCGAGGATAAAACCCCCTTTTCCTAAAAGGGAAAGAAGACTTTTCATATTTATGGACTGTATAGTAATGGAATATGTCCCAAAGGATTGGCGCATAGCAAATGTGGTGCCGGTAAGATTAACCAATTTTGTACATAAATTGTTTGAAGGTTTTCTAAGAGATGTTATCCTGGAGTATCTCATTGAAAATACATGTGTACAGTTGAAACCAGAAGTTTACATACACTATATAAAAAGATACATATGCATGTTTTTCTCACTATCTGACATGAAATCAGAATAAACCTTTCCCGTTTTAGGTCAATTCACATTTCCAAAATTATTTATATTTGCCAAATGCCAGAATAATGAGAAAAACAAAATGTTTTTAAGGCATTTTGATTACTTTCTGCAAAGTCAAAATTTTACATACACTAGGATAACTATGCCATTAAACAACTTGGGACGGAACATATGATGATGTCATGTCTTTGTAATCTTCTGATAGGTTTATTGGCAACATGTGAGTTCATTAGAGACATACATGTGGATGTATTTTAAGGCACACCAGAAACACACTGCTTCTCTGCGTAACATCATGTGAAAGCCTAAAAAAATCAGCGAATATATCAGGCAGAGAATTGTGGACTTGCACAAGTCTGGATCATCCTTGGGTGCAATTTCCAGATACCTGAAGTTGTCTTGTTCATCTGCACAAACAATTACACACAAGTACAAACAAGATGGGAATGTCCAGCCATCACACCGCTCAGGAAGAAGACGGGTTCTGCGTCTCAGAGATAAATATGCTTTACTCCGACATGTGCATATCAACCCTAAAACAAAAGCAAAAGACCTTGTGAAGATGCTGGCAGAAGTTGGTAAGATTGTGTCACTATCCACAGTGAAATGAGTACTTTATCAACATGGACTGACAGGACAATCTGCCAGGAAGAAACCATTACTCCAAACGAAACATATAAAAGCCAGATTAATGTTTGCACATGCACACAGGAACAAAGACCTACATTTTTGGAGACATGTCCTGTGGTTTGATGAAACTAAAATGGAACTGTTTGGCCATAATGACCATCGTTAGGTTTGGGGGGAAAAGCTGGGAAGCCTAAGAACACCATCACAACTGTGAAACACGGGGGTGGCAGTGTCATATTATGGGGTTGTTTTGCTGCAGGAGGGACTGGTGCACTTCACAAAATAGATGGCATCATGAGGAAAGAAGATTATATGGCAATATTGAAGCAACATCTCAAGACATCCACCAGGAAGTTAAAGCTTGAGCGGAAATGGGTCTTCCAAATGGACAATGACTCGAAGCATACTGCCAAATTGGTTACAACGTGGCTTAAGGTTAACCAAGTCAATGTTTTGGAGTGGTCATCACAAAGCTCTCATCTCAATCCTATTGAAAATATATGGGCAACGCTGAAAAGACAGGTACAAGCAAGGAGCCCTAAAAACATGGCTCAGTTACACCAGTTCTGTCAGGAGGAATGGGCCAAAATTCCTACCAACTATTGTGAGAAGTTCATGGAAGGATATCCAAAACGTTGGAGCCAAGTCATACATTTTAAGGACAATGCTACTAAATACTAATGAAATGTATGTAAACTTTTGACTTTGCAGAAAGTAATAAATATGCTTTAATAATTCTCTCTCTTTTATTATTCTGGGATTTGGCAAATATAAATAATTTTGGTTCCTAATTGAACTAAAATGGGTAAAGTTTATTCTGATTTCATGTCAGATAGTGAGAAAAACATGCATATGTGTCTTTTTATAGAGTGTATGTAAACATCTGGTTTCAACTGTAGCTCCCTTCCAGCATGGGTTTATAAAGGAGCGACTGGTGTGGTGTGAGGCATTGGATGACATACATATGGATTTTTCTAAAGCATTTGATACTGTGCCACATAAATGGTTAGTAAGTAAAATGAGAATTCTTGGACTGGGGGAAAATGTTAGCAAATGGGTAAGTAACTGGCTAATGGTACATACTCGGACTATATCTCTGTACCACAGGGGTTAGTATTTGGCCCTATTCTAATTAATATATTCATTAATGACACATGGATTGCATAGTAGAAAATCAATCTTTGCAGATGATACTAAGCTCTGTAACGTAATCAACACGATAGAGGATAATGTTCCCTGATCTGAATAAGTTGGTGCCCTGGGCAAAATTTCATTACATGATTACTTGTTACATGGAAAAACTGTGGGTAAAAGTGACATGGAGAAGAACTTGGGAATCTTAGTGGACAATAAACTTAAAGAGAACCTGTCACATAGGTTATGCCTCCCTTGCTGAAGACAGCACAAGTTAGTGTCAGACCTGCTGTTTCCAGCGTTGTGTCTCTTATTCTGTAAGATGCTGTAGTTTTTGTGTATTTAATGCTCAAATCTGCAGGTTTCAGCCAGAAAAGAGTAACTCAAAGAGTCAGTTTTTTTTCAAAACCCGCCCATCTGAGGTTAGCCCCGCCCACCTCAACTGATAAACCTATTACTTTGAATAGGCGGAAACGTGAATAACTGTCAGTGGGCGGGGCTAGCCTTTGGTGGGTGTGGCTAACACCTGTTCAAGAATAAGATTTGAGGGGTAAATGCTCTAAAACTACAGTCATCTTACTGAATAAGGGGACAGCAGCTGGCGAACAAGCGGTTGTCAACTAGCTTGTTACTGTCCTCAGAAGGAGGGATAACATATGTGACAGTGTTCCCTTTAATTTTTACAGCAAGTATACATGCTGCAGCTGCCAAGGACAAAATAAGACTAAGGGAGTGTATTAAAAGTGGCCATAGGGAGGTACAGTATGAGAACTCATTCTCTATTATATTAAATAAAATTTTGGAAAAGACCATTGGCGAACCAAAATTATGCTTTATGGATAAGTTTACATGGGGGGAGTGGCTTGCCCCATCTTGTGTTTTTTGACTCCCGCCATCGCACATGGCATTTTTTTGAATCAGCGGGTTATAGCTGTAATCTTTCTCTATGAAATGTGGAGAGTCTGAACAGACAAGCCAAGAGAGAATAACCACCATAGAGATAGGTTCCATCTTTGATACTGTGGATTGCCTTGCTGTATGGAGAGAGATGGATTTTACAGTTTTGATTAAAAAATGTACACTAAGGGACGACATGTATGAATGAGCTGCTTCAGTTTTTTCTGGTTGTGCTTTCAGCAAAAAGAGATGTGACTGAACTGGCGCACTCTAAACTTTGGGATGTAAGTGCCATTGTAATGTGCCTCAAAGATGTTTTAATGTGCCATAAGATTAGGGGCATTCTACGGGGACATTGTCGCACCTACAATCTTAGGATCTAGACACATTCTATGATTCTGACGTCCAACCTAGTCGCATAATAATGTTAGAACAGCCATGACCACGGTTAAGGTGGTCTTCTGATACGGTGTTGTCGTAAGTGGAACGGACAATACGCTGCATGTATGAATCTGCAGGGAAGAACAGGTGCTTACATTCTGGTGCATTCTGTCTTCCTGTAAAGCTATTTAGATGGAGTGTCGCGCAGGATTTCATTACATGTCACCCTAAGAACCTCAAAATTTTCATATATTCGAAAGTAGCAGAAAAGCTTTTCCAAAAAATTCCTATGTTCCCTGTGACTGTTTTTATTGCTTGTAGTTTGCTGCTGATATTGTATTGTGTTTGCGATGATAATTTCACTAAGAGTTCAAAAAAGGTCTGGAATTCTGGATGCATCTGTAGAATGCAATTATAAAACAAGTTATAGTAACTAGGGTTATGGAGAAAGGGCATTAATCTAGGGATTTATTCTGATTGCCAGATTGGAGTCCGGAAGGAATTTTTTCCCTAAAATAAGGACTTGGCTTCTATCTCATGGGGTTTTTTTTCCCTTACAAAATGTCAGAAAGGGCGGATAATAAAATCAGAAACTTCTTAGAGTTGAAAATAAACCAGATCAAGTTAATTCCCATCCTTGTGTGTGGGAAAATTATTGAGTTGTGAGAGGCCAATGGAGAAGGATAAGGATAGAAACTGGGGGGGAGTTATATTGGGTTGTGGGATTTTAAAGTCATCCATAATAAGTAATAAGTATAGGTATTTTAGTAGATAGGTAATGAGAAAGCCAGGCATCACAGTGAGGCTCCGTTCAAAAGTTCAGGTTATTAGATGTAATTTCTACAGTCAAAACCAAGAAAATATTTAAAACAAGAAGTCTCAGTCTTTCCTTAATACAATATGAGCTCTTCAATTATGATCCACTGCTGCTTTTGGCTTAAAAAATACATCTAATAAGCTAAATGCAGAATAATCAAGAAATTGGTAGAGTGAGCTAGGGGGTCGATAGACAATCATCTTTACCAAGGAAAACGATTGATATTGCCCTACCCCCACCGAGTGGTATCATGGAGAAACAGAATTAGTATTTGATGGTTTAGACATGACAATGATCCGTAATTAAACAGCTGATCTCTTCATCCCTGTGTATTCTGGGGCACCACCATAAATAAAAATTATGTCTTGACCACTCTACAGGTTGTTGTTAGATCCTCTCAGATGTATCCAATTTTATGTTGACTTCTTATGCGTTGTTCTTTGATCTCTTGCTTTGTCTTCATGGAAAGATGGGTGCATCAATTCTTACTTTGAATATCCCAACGGAATTCCTTTTATTACATTTGATGGTCCTTAAAAGGGTTTGTTATACATGGAGGAGCATCTATCTGCTAAGAAGCTAATGTAAGAACAAATAGGGCAGCTTGAAAGAGAGAGAGACTGCACACAGCCAGAGCACGGCTGATAGGGAATCGGTTGTGCCATGTTCACTGAAATAATCAACTATAAACTTGGTGGTTTTCTGTGTCAAAAGACAACAGCTTTTCTCCCTCAGCGCTTGAAAAGCTCTTATGTTCTCTGTCTTAAGATAAAGCAGGGATCTAATCACACTACAACTTGTATTATTATGATTATACAAAAGAAAACATATCTGATACCTGTGTGCCTTGAAAACTTCTGCAGCTACGTAGTCTCAATCAAGATAAGAAGCTCTCTCTGCGCAGATGCCTCCGTCCTGCAGCTCTTGTCAGGCGTTATCTATTACAAGATTTGAAGTTAACCAACGGGCATGTAAGGAAGGTGTAGCTCTCTAGACTGCAATTTTTTTTGTAAATCACTTGATATTTAGGAAAAGTGATTAATTAAAAAACCCCATTTTGAAGGATCCCACGTCAACATTACATCGTGGCAATACCCCTTTAATGGTGATTTGTCCCAGTGTGGAGAGTCTTTCAATGTTTTTTGTGGGATAGCCTATTTAACAGCCTTCAGCTTTTCAGATCAGCTTCTTTCCTGAACAATGGATGGGGAGAAGACCACAAAACCCTGCCTCTTCCTCTCTAGAACCAAAGAATCAGGAGAGTTGCTGTATTTTCTATAAAGGTTGCCTGTGATAGAAATACGTTTAGTTCATCTACCTTTCCTGAGGTTTTGAAGGCACTAACATACATACTCAGCTAGGTTAGCTTAAGAATCATACATTATACAGAATAATTTTTTATTGTTCTTTATTATGCGATGGTTATTATATTGTCGTCTTTTTTTTTTCTTTGTTGCTCACATTTTTTTTTGAGGACCTGGGATGAATTGATACCTATAGATTTATATGTTCTTATTCTGTATTGATATTGTCTGATGGGTACTGTGCAATACTTGATCGTCTTTGCTGACTGGTTTTTTAAGCATTTGTCAATTATTTTATTAAATTTAATTTATTGCTGTACTTTGTCAGATTAGCAGACCGTATGTAAATTACATCTTTTCGTTTACACATTTTGTGAAGACTTTACTTTGTTTTACTGGGTGTTTTTTTGCGCTATTATTGTTTATTCACATTATTTAATGCTACATGTGATTAGTATTTTGGATACATTTTTTACTGGGATGTTACAAAACTGCAAGGGGTTTTAGGCCCGGTTTTTCGCAGCCGGTTTGTTCGTTTTTAGAATTACCGCCTCTGAAAAACTAGAGCCGAACATTGAGCACAATTGTTGTGCCTCTATGGATTAATAAACCTCAGTTGCAGCAGTCCCCACTGCAAGGGTTTTCGCGCACCCGGCGGTTTTTGTCACCGGCCAGTGGGACCGGCGTACAAAATATTTGAAACATCACAATCTTTCTGTTCGGTTTAACTCCTAGGACGGTGTACTGTTGTGCATCTCAAGGGAAGGGGGAGAAGGGGTGTTCTGCGCTCATTGCGGAGAAAAAGCCGTACCCCTGCGCCGTTGGGGCAGACGGCCGCAAACCGGCGGTATGTTGTCCACTGCAGTGTAATAGGCTCCTAACTATTGTCGTACAATGATTGCACTTCACTCCCACTGGAGTTAACACTGTATCCTTTCTGCAAATACCTATGGACGTTTCTTCAACACTTGACAGTCTTGGTACTCCGTTTCATTATTTAGTATTATACTTCCAAAACAACCATTGACTTTACGTAAATATCTAGGTCGTAAGGCTTCACATTTGTCATGGTAATGCCATTGGTAATACTACTATAGATTTTAACAATGAAACAGCAAAATGCTGGTGGCTTTTTGCTAGTATCTCATATTTTGGATTGGTAATTAAAATATATTACTATTTAAAGCCACTTTATTTGTTCATTTTTGGTATTTATTCTTAGCACATGAGCTATTTTTTTTACCCTATTAAGCCTTATTAGGATTAGAGATTGTAGGCTGTAAGGTTAGGTTCTGGTCGGGTCTCCCTTATCAAGGCAGTCAGTCCATGTTTGGGATATGTAGGGTTAGTTTATTTCCATATAGGGTAAGTGTAGGAAATTATTATTATTATTATTATTTATTTTAAAGCGCCATTGATTCAAGGGCGCTGTACATTCGAGGGGGCTACATACATAGGTCAAACGAGTACAATGATAAGTGATTAATGACAATTGCCACAACAGAGGGAGAGAGGACCCTACCCACGAGGGCTAACAATCTACAAGGACGGGGGAAAGATGATCAATGTGGTGAAGGGGGAAGACATGTTTGACGTGGTAGAGTAGTGACAACAATGGTTAGTGTATGGTTATTAGCCAAGCCTGATGAGATAATGGAGTTATTCAGGTTGCTTTTTGAAGCTGGTGAATTGTGGAGCGAGAGTTCTGATTTGTTGGAGGCAGTGTGTTCAGTGTTGGGGTGAAGCAGGGAGTAGTCTTGGAGTCGAGTTGTCGTGAGGACGTATGATAAGGGTTGAGAGCAGAGGAGATGGTCACTGAGAGAAGAGCTAGCGGAGAGATTTGCCGTGAGGGGTGATATTGGGAAAATTAGGGCAGAGATTGTATGGAGGGGAGAGGTCATGGGAGCCTTGATTAGGTCGACTGGTTAGTAGCTTGAAATGAAATTCGTTGGGCAATGGGAAGCCAGTGAAGGGATTGGCATGAGGGAGAGGCAGAGGAGTAGCGAGGAGAGAGGTGATAAGACGGGCACGCAGAGTTAAGGATGGATTGGTAGGGGCTTCTTTTCAGGAGTGTGGGTGCTAGCTGGGAGGCCTACCAGAGAAAGGATGTTTTGCAGTATTCTAGGTGGATGATGACAATGGCATGGAACCAGATTTTTGTAGTGTCATAGTTGTGGAGAACTTATGATCGTGATGCGAGAGATGTTTGTCTGGCGTGGGGCGGCCAGGCAGTAGGTAAGGGTTTGGATGTACATGTGGTTTGAAAGTTAGAGCGGAGTCCTAGGATTACTCCATGGCGCGGACTTGCGGAGAGAGACAGATAGTGAGAGTTGTAGAGCCGTTGTTGAGATAGGAGGGAGATCAGGTTTGCAGCGTAGAAGCTTGGACGGTGGAAAAGAAGATGGAGTTTTGTTTTCTCGCACTTTAGTTTTAGGAGATGTGATGAGAAGTAAGGAGAAATGGAGGACAGACAGTCAGGGATCAGGAGAGTAAGAGAAGTCGACTTCTTGGGCCGGAGATTGTAGAGTTGGGTAATCATCAAGCATACAGGTGGTCTGTGATACGCGCGAGTGCTGTGTTGCTATGAGCTGGACCGAGTCCAGCGTGTTAAGAAGAGCATGAGTAAAGGACCAGGACTGGACCCTGAGGGGACACCAACAAAGAGACGCCGGGGGGGAGGAGGTGGAGCTAGAATGAGAGTCGTGAGCAAGTTCACCGATCAGTGAGGTAGAGGAGAATCCAGGAAAAGAGCCAAAGTCCGTGATGCCGAGGAGAGGATTGGATTACTGATAGTGAAGCTAGGAGGATTGGTTCGACAGTGTCAAAAGGCAGAGGTCAGGTTGAAGAGGAGGAGCACAGGAGTCTCGGCACGAGGCTTTAGCAGTTACCTAGCGTCATTGGTGACCTTTGGTGTTAGGGCGGTTTCGACGTAGACGTTTCGGTCGGGGTTCGGAAAACAAGGATTGTAGATGGGGTCATGAAGAGAGTTGGAGGATGATGGTGGGAGGACAGCTGAAGATAGACGTGCTGATACGAGGCGAGTTTGGAAGCATCAAAGGGGAGCAGTGAAAGGCCGGCAGATAGTTGGACAGAGAGGCGGGGTACAAGGTTAGTTTTTTTAGGATTGGGTGATAGTAGCTGTTTAAAGGTGAGGAAGGGAAGATGACCAGAGGTTAGTGATAGGTTAGAAGAGATGGGTGAGGGTGGGAATGATAGAAGCACTGAGATCAGGGATGCAATCCGGGTGGGATGGCGAGTGCGATCACGAGTTGCAAGGTATGTGAGGTATCGGAATTGGACAGGAAAGATGGAGACCTTGTCATGAGGTGACCGTGGGGAAAGAGAGTTAAGGGGGGAAAGCGCTGGTTTGCAAAGGGTAGAGGAAGGGTGGTGGGGATGCGGGCTGAAGTCTTTCTCTGATGTGGTTGATCTTGATAGGGAAAGGGAATGGCATAAGTTCGTCTGCTGATAAATGAGGGATGGCGAGGAGGTGCTGGTGTACGGAGAAGGAGATTGAAGGTTTTGAATAATTGTTGGGGTTGTGGGACAGGGGTGGATATGAGAGTGTGAAATAGTCCTAGTTTGGCTGAGGTGAGTGCAGATTTAAATATATTTGCTAGTGATTGTTTGTATAAGGGCTAAAGAGTCATTAGTGATGTGGGTTTTCTTCCAGCGGCATTAGGCAGCTCTGAGGAAGCACGACCTCAGTTGTTTAGTGGGTCTGTGTGACCAGGGTATGTCTGTTGATTTGCGGGTTCTGTGAGTGTATGTGAAGGAGCGACTGAGGTCTAAGGGTCTTGTTGATTGTGTTTGGTATGTAGAAAGTGTTGAGCTGCGTTATGGGTCATCTATAATGAGGGTGATAGTGAAAAGAGGTGAAAGAGGGCTCAGTGAGAGCTGAGTCGGCTAGGCTTTGTAGGTTCCATGCGGGGTCGTGTACTGGATATGAGTATCAGGAGGTGCAGGTGAGCTAGAAGATGGTGGAGAAGGTAGCAGGTTGTGGTCAGTTATAGGGGTGGGGGAGTTGAGAAGTCAGGGGGCAAGAGAGGCGGGTGGATGATGAGGATCCAGTGTGTGTCCATCTTTGTGCGTGGTCCCTGAAGTCCTCTGGGAGAGGTCCAAGGTGGAAGCAATAGTTGAAAAGGAGTTTCGTTGGTAGCAGAGAGGGGGTGGAGTCGATGGGAGTTGATGTTTCCATGATGATTGTGGGGATGTCGTGGAAAGGAAAGTAGAGAGCCAGGAAGCAAAGCTGGTCCAAGGAAAGGCAGTGGCTCGCGGCCTGGCGGTCGGTAGATCTCTGCAGCCACTCGGACAGCCAGGTCGGGAGGGGGCGTCAGATGCGGGACAGAGTGCACCTCAAGGTAAAATGTAGATGATTATATGTGTCTAATCATTTTTTTAAGTGTGTATTAAAGGTTAAGTTTTATTTTAGAATATCCTAGGTGAACACTGAATTTTGCTGTTTCTTCTGTATTATACTCCAGAAGGTCCTTGCATCTACCAGTCTCGAACTTCTTCTCTGATTCAATAAACTTCAGAAAATAGCAGCAACTGCCAGTCTGGCATCCACTCTCAACAACAGTACACTCTGTGGATTCACTGCATCAGAAAGTTTGACAACTCCTCTTTGCTCAAGTACAATGTAGAAATTTCCGGCAACAACTGGTCTGATGCCCCACCGCTTCAGTACATTCCAGAAAGTCCCAGAGCCAGTTTAGCACTCCAATTTGCTCCAGTACAATCTAGAGATTTACAACATCAGCCAATATGGCAACTCTGGTTCCCCCTCAGGTCAGTATGGCACCCCATCCATTCTAGTGTATTTCACATAGTCATAGAGCCAAGTAGTTAGGCACCTCCTTTCTGCTTCAGTACACTCCAAAGAGTCCTTACACCAGCCGTTATGTCACCACTTCTCCGATCCAGTGCCCTCCAGAGAGTTACAGCACCAGCTAGTCTGGAAAATCTGGTTCCTCTTCAGTTCAGTAAGAAACTCACTCCTCTCCAGAGAGTCCCAGAACCAACCAGTTTGGTATTTCCTTTGTGTTCCAGTACTCTTCAGAGAGACTCAATGCCAGCCATTATGACATCACCTCTCTGCTCCAGTACATTCCAAAGAGTGTTAATGGTTTTTCAGAATCACAGTGTTTCTATAAACAATGACAAATTGATCTGGATGAACACAGCCTAAGGGTATGTTCACACGGCTTATTTTGGGGCACATTTCACCGCGTATTTTGCGGTGTACTGCGCTTAATACGTGGAGAAATGCGCCCTATAATTACGGTAATCCATAGCTCTCATTGAGAACTATGGATTACGCCTCCTCTCTCCGCTCGTACAATACGATCGTATTGTACGCGTGGGAGAGAAGTGACATGTCAATTATTTGCGGCGAATACGCACCACCAGTAATGCATGTCAATGGGGCCGTCGGGGTGCCCTCACCCCCCGTGCCGTATGAGCACGAGCTCCCAAAAGGCACGATGTATTGCGGTGCCTACTGTACACGCCGCAATACATCATGTGAACATACCCTAAAGATTATTTCTTCCAGCGAAGGGAAGAGACCTTCTAGTTGATGACAATTTTAGGTTAGGGTATACTGGTTAGTTGTCAAGGACAGAAATCACGCAAATTCTTCCACCTGAAGGGCGAAAAAGAGTCAAGAGGAGATTCTAAATAGGAGAGACACCATTTACTTGCCAAATTATTTTGTGATTGTCCATGATTGCCTCCCGGAATAATGTCCATCCCTAAAAATATGGGGATTGTAGATACCAGTAATATCCACATAAATTCTGATGCTAGATTGGGTCTATCACTTATATGTAAGACCTATAAATCCAATAGTTTTATCTTATCATACATCATCCTATTGTCTCTAGAACTGGTGTAGTAAGCAGATTTACCTATTATTTCAGCCACATGAGATCTCTGCTAATTCAAAAGGCAACTGAGAGATGTATAATAGACAATTGGCAAGTTTTATCAAAACAAGTGCAAAAAGGATGAAGCAACTGCTTATAGCAACCAGGCTTTAGCTTTTATTCTCCAGAGTACCTTTGAAAAATGAGAGCTGGAAGCTGAGTGGTTGCTAAGGCAACTGCTCCACTTATTTTTTGCCTTCGTCTTGATAAATCTCACTTGCACTGGTGTATCTGGTCTGCTTTGGCAGATCATTTGCGCTGACTACTGGTTTTATCTTTTAGCTTGTTTGTCTGCTTTATATGCAATCTCTCTAAACTCTGAAGAGGTTTGCAGTGAGCGACTGTACAATGCAGTAAGTCATGGAACTTTGGTCATCTTAATGTTTATCTACAACAGTACAGTTAGTGATAGGTTGAAGAGATGGGTGAGGGCTGGGATGATAGAAGCACTGAGGTCTGGGATAAGGTGGGATGGCAGTGGATCAAGACTACAGGTAGTGAGGTTGGAATTGGACAGAAAGAAGAGAGCTTGTCATGAGTGACCGTGGGGAAGCAATTTAAGGGGGAAGAGCAGTTTGCAAGGGTAGAGGAGGGTGGTGGGGACTGCGGGCTGAAGCTTTCTCTGATGTCCCCCCCTCTCCTTTCCTTTCAGCAACTACCAAACCTGCGGCGTATTATTGTCCGTAGTGCCCTGAAGGCCCCAACTGAAAATGGCACCTCACCCTGCCTGCAGAACAGGTGCAAGACCTGCAGTCACATCCACACTGCTGACAGTGTACCCGTCCCACAATCCCAACAGGTGCACAGAATTAGGGGGACATTTTCCTGCAGGTCTTCCAATGTGGTGTATCTGATCATGTGTGCGCAATGTCCGACCACAGGCCTTTATGTGGGGGAAACAGGGCAGACTCAGCCAGCGCATGAATTCACACAGATTCACCATTAACAACAACAGAACAGATCTCCCAGTGGCCGCACATTTCTCCAGAGATGACCATTGTATTAAAGACTTGAAGATTATGGTTTTAATGGGGCATTTTAAGACGCAGAGGGAGAGAAAGGAATGGGAATTTAAATTAATGCAAACATTTCAAACTTTGCAAAATGGGTTAAATATCCATGCCAGCTTTATGTCAAACTATGTGTGAACTGTGAGAGCCGCAAATTACACCTTATGGCTAAGAGATAAGACGAAGAATTACTGACCCCTCCATCATGCCTCACAAGTTTCCAGATTGTTGATTTCTTGACCTGATGTAAATGACTTCTCTGCTTATATTGCATTTTGTTATTTTTAAGAATTCTAAGATCCTTTGAAGGTCCATGTCTTTTGTGTATAAAAAGTTTGTAAATTTTCAGTTCATGTATAACATCATGTCTGAAGAAGGGAGCTAGTACTCTCGAAAGCTCACCATCAAATATACTAGGTTAGCCTCTAAAAGGTATTTCCTATTTCTTCACTCTTCTACTACTTTATATGGCTAACACGGAACAACATTATACAACTGAAGAAGATGAGTAATTTTATTTCCTGAAAAGGGGGTGGTAAGCCAGATAAGTTTGGGAGTCTGGCAGTAAGGCTATACACAGGCTAGTAGACCCAGCTCATGCAAGCTTTAACCACGTGGCCCAGCCCTGGAGTTAATTAACTTCTCTGTGTTTGGATATTGCTGTTGTTTTGCTCCAGAACTCTTGGCCGAGACTCAAATTGGTTTGACCCAACTCACCATCTTTAACAGATTTCCATACAAGATTTCTTCTGCTTCAGATGAAATCTTCATAATAATGAACTGATGGGAGTTAAATTGCTGTCAATTTAACAATGGGTAACAATGTTTTCATCTTGGGACTTTCAGGCTCCATATCTCACCATGCACTACAGCTTTGAACATGAGGCTACCATCATTTTATAGACAATCATCTTGGCTATCTCATACATAGATTTGACTTGGAACTATTTATCATATGCTTAGTAATGCAGATTCTTGTCATGTAACTGCATTGTTTCTGTTTTGATTCAGGTGGGGGAGCAACCTTTTTCTTGTATTCTACAAATTTAGGTTGATTTCCAAGCGAAAGGACCCTGGTTTGAATCGATGAGCATCCATGAAGAAGATTTTCTAAGAAAAGAGAAATAGCATCATCCACCTCATTGATAGTGTCTCTAGGCCAAGAAAATTGTCAAACTGCATCATGTGAGGGCATAACGTCTGGAAGAATGTGAAATGAAGTCCATACATCCATTCAAAATCCAAGAGGGGGACGTCCAGGCAAAATATCAGTCAGCAAGTCAGCTCATCACAAGGTCTATCAGTTCTGGTGTGACAAACACAGCTCATATGCTTCATAATAGTGAAATCACAGATGACCATGCCAGCACTGTGTGATGTGCATTACGCAAGCGTCGAATATCGGTCCAAAAATGGTGAAGAAGCCTCGACTTCAATTTTATAATAAGAAGTGTCAGTTTGAGTTTGTAAAAAAAAAAATGAAAAGTGGACAGTAGGGGCCACATGTATGAAAACTGTTTAGGTCTAAAACTCACCTTGTTGCCCACAGCAGCCAATCAGAGCGCCCCTTTAATTTTATATAGTGCTGTGGAAAAATGAAAGGGGCGCTCTGTTTGGTTGCTAAGACTGGAAGTAGGTGATTTGGAGCGATGAGTTGAAAGAAATTGAAGGAACTGTCAAGTTCAGTGGAGGGAGCCTGATAATATGGGGTTGTTTCACAATCAAAAGCATAAGATACTTGACCAGGATCGATGCTAGTCTGAATACTGAGCTGTATGTTAGTATCCTACAAGATGAGTTACTTTGTACACTTCAGTTCTATGAGTATAAAAAGCACAACATAGTGTTCCAGCAGGACAACGACTTGAAACATACGTCGAGATTGGGGAAGAAATGGTTCATTGATAATGAAGTAGAGTTTCTGGATTGGCTCCCACAGTCCTCAGACCTCAACCCAATCAAACACTTGTGGGCAGAGTTGAAAAAAAAAGTTGTATTCGTACCCAAGTAAGACGACCAGTCTGCACCAACATTTGGAACGTGTAGAAGAGACCTGGGATCAGTTTTTGGTCGAGACATGCTTGAATGTGATTGAGAGCATGCCAAGAAGGATTCAGGCAGTTTTGAAAGCCAAAGGTGGATTTACAAAATGCTGACAACATAATAATAATAAAAAAAAAAAATTAGGGCGACATTTTCCAACACGCCAACGCCAGTTTTTGGTCTTTATTGCGCTAAAACCTCTTTTGACACCATATTTTGGATGTAAATGAACTGTCGTACACCAAAACTAGGCGCATTATATGCCAGGACCGACACGTTGAAATGCGCCTAAAAATGATGCGCTGTGTGCCTCCATAACGAAATGCTCCTATTGAGGCGCATAGCACATAATTACAAGTGTATATGTGTTAGGCGCATTTCACATTTTACAAGTATGTGTTAGTCGCATTTCATATACTTGTAATGATAAGCTATGCGCCTCCGTGCGTGTTGTGCCTCGATAGGGGCATTACATACGCTTCTAATGATATGCTACGTGACGCGTTTTGTGCTAATCGTGGCACAAAACATTTTCATTGGGAAAAGTAAAGTAATGACCCTACGAGGGACAACACGCACGAGGCGCATAGCTTATCATTACAAGTATGTGAAATGCGCCTAACACATACTTGTAATGCCCTAACACATACTTGTAAAATGTGAAATGTGCCTAACACAAAATACACTTGTAATATGTGAAATGCGCCTCAATAGGCGCATTGCGTTATGGAGGCACACAGCACATCATTTTGAGGCGCATAATGTTTACTATGCAAGGTATACCTGACGCCATATTTTTGATAGGGTCGGACTTTCTGCCGCACTTTACACTTATTTAATGTGCCTAAAAACTGACGTAGCACCGCCAATTTCAGACATCTCATCCTTAGATTTTTAAGAGAAAAACAGTAACAATGCAGTTACATGACAAGAATCTGCAGAACTAAGCAGATGCTAAATAGTTGCAAGTCAAATTTATGAGAAAGCCAAGATGATTGTCTATAAAATAATGGTAGTCTCATTTTCAAAGCAGTAGTGGATAGTGAGATATGAAGCCTGAAAGTCATTGTTACCCTTTTGCTTGTCAGAGTATATTGCCTAATCTGTCCTCACTGTTGAGCTCATCCTCATGTTCTCTTGGCTCAGTTCATGGTCATGATTTAAGACTGATGCTGGACCCCACAAACCATCATGTCCAGATGAATTTTGTCCAATACCAGAGACTCTAGTGAGCTACAACTGCCAGTGATCATAAGAGTAGATCTTACACTCTCCTTGTGATGATGGTTGGAGCAGGAGGCAGCAAGTAACAGGGGCAGGGTAATACAACCTTACTCACCATCACCCATCTTATTCCAGTATAAATAAATTCAGAGTGGGTGATAAATAATATATGTGCTAGTGCTGCCAGCCGAAGATTCGCTCCTCTCTGCCTGACCTATTTTGCTTGACTGTGTGGACTTGATTAATTGTATCAGATTCCCCCATAGATTTATATGGAATTCTGGTCAGAGATTCTAAAATAACAGCATTGTGAGCATTATGATGCTTCATGCTTAAATGTTTTATGATTAAAATGATTTCCTGATGAATGGCAAATCCATTGGAATTAGTTTTAGAAGTACAGGACTAGAAAATGTGTTTAGCTGTGTTTGTCTCTATTTTTCAAGCATAAATTAAGTGCTCATGGATATTTTTATGCATGACAAATAACTTGTCTGTAGTATCCCAATGATTTTAGTATGTGTTCTATTAACAAAACTGGTTTAACCAAGCTATTTCAAGGATTATTTTAACTAGATATAGCTTGCACAAATAATTGTGATAATTGTTAAAGGGGTATTTTCATAGCATATCGATAAAATATGCCATCAAATTGTGATACATGCAGGTCCCATCTCTGAGACCCACAACTATCTCAGGAATAGGCCCCCAAAAATCTCTGCTCAGAATGGAGAGTAGGTAGTGCTTACGCTCTACTCTCCATTTAGTTCTGTGGAAGTTCTGTGTACAGCTAAATATACCACTTGGCTATACTTGGAATAACCATGGAACAGAATGGAGAGTTGTGTGAAAGCATGACTGACTAGGTGCAGGTTCCAGAGGTAGCTATCACATTTTGATGTCATATCCTATTGATATGTCATAAAAGTGCAAGATAGGAACACTTCTTTAAGAATATTGATAATGTTACTGAATCATTCACAAATATGTAGTTACTAACATTATCAGGCACTAAAGAATGCACCTAGATAGTTAGTAATTGGCTACTGATATTCATGTGCTATGCATATTTAAGTGTATAAAATATTCAGTATAAACAACAAATTTTAGATTAAAATCTGAACCTATCTCTCTCCCGCAAGAGACATCTAGTCTAACTACTGTTCCATGCTTTGCCACTATGTATGAACGCTCTCGGCTAGCGCTGCACAGGATCAAACAGTGACTGATATATGCTTAACTCCTCGATTTACTATCCCACACCATGCACTGTACCTATATTTGTTGACGAAGAATGTTATATGTTGTTTATTGCCTGTGAAATATGCAACTCATTCATTGGATTTTCAACCTTGCTCATTTGATTGGATGTATCTGTCTCTACTCTCAATAAAGCTTATTTTTGAATACGAAAAATCTGAACCTATCTGGTCTCATATACATGATGATATTAACAAGAACCCGTTCATTATATAAGAAAATTCGTAAAATGTTTTGGTGCAATGACTTTGAATCAGAGAACACCATCCATAAAGGACCAGGTGCTTTGAAGGACTAGGAGACAAAGTACCACATTATAGGGTAGCATTTCATTCCTTTTCTTACCCGTTATCCGTAAGTGTTCTTCTGTATCCATTGGCTGTATTCACTCTCAGTTAATGTTCTCTTTATTATTGGGTAATCAGGGAAAGGGTCGAGGAGGTGTTGGCTCTGACACTTGATTCTGTGGGTTTCATCATTTTGAGTTGCTCCAGAAGTAGGGTGCCCCCAATAAGTTAGAACTGATTAAAGTGCTAAAAATACAGTAGCAACTAATCAAGGTCCCGCAGATCAGGGAGACACAGAATGTTGCATCACAGATATCAAAGTACGACATTTGGAATTTTGCTCCACACCGATGTTAGCAAACATAAAGTGTTGGGCTGTGGTGCCTGGAGCCCTCCCCGAAGTTCACCTTACTCTCCTGTGGCCAGTCCTAAACCTGCAAACAAAGTTAGGTACCTGTGAGAGAATGGAATACATAGGAAAGGGACCCTTTTAAAATGAATGTTTCTACTGTTTTCTAAGAAGAAAAGTAAAGCAAGCCTCTTTTTTGTTTGAGGGAACACTTCAGGAGATGAAAGATGCCTGAATTATGACTCTATGAAATACCATCTTGCTTCCTTGTCATAAGCCGTTATTATTTGCTGTCATTGCTGTGCTGTTTCAGAGAGAACATAGTTTAGAATCAATGCAAAAGTGGGGAAAAGACATAAGGGTGGTTTCTCACTGACATTTTCTTTCCTGTTTGGCTTGATTTACGTGTCCCTTCCTATTTGTGTATAAAGACTTGTCAATAATCTATACTTGAGCAAGGAGAAACCAGAAAGAATCAACCTCCTATAACTCATCTCCCATTCCTGGCTTGTTTTTGAAGTATGTTTTCTCTGAAACACTACTGCATTTCATAGTAAAACATAGCTTCTTGTTACTTGAGAAGTTATAGACATGTCATTACTGCTTGTTGTTTGGACAGCATGAATCTCTGGCCAGGTTTCCTTTAAGGAATCAGTTATAGCGTCATGTCCCTTGGTGGTTGCCTTAACTTACTTCTTCCTCTCATTGTATTAAACTACATAGTACAATATACGGCAAAGACTGCATGTCAAACTAACTCAGGTAGAAGGCAACAATACGAGTATGTTAACCACAATGTAGCAAGTATATTACCAAAAACTGAAAAAAGAGAAGACAGACAAAAAGAGTCCTAAAGGCCCTTTACACGGCACAGAGCAATACCGGTCGGATTTTCTGTTTTGGGGCCGTGTACACGGCCGCAGGGGGACGGTTTTTCTCTGCTTTTGGTGGAGAAAAGCCCTCCTCTTTGCATTGAATCTTTTCATGTTCTGCCAGAAAACCGGGTAGAAGAACGAACATGTTCAATAGTTTTCGGAGCACCGGCAGTCTAAAAAATCGTCGGGCGGAAAATCCGTGCAGTGGGACGGATTTTCCATAGAGGTCCATGACAAAGTTTGACAGCCGGATTACAGACGGCTTTCAAAACCGAAAACCGTCTGTAAAACTGAAAAACTGAAAAACCTGCCGGGGACAAGCCCTAAGTGTTAAATAGAACAGACTAGGGAAATCTAATGTTAAAACTATTTCAAAATCCTACCTATTCAGAAATGTATGAGAATCTATTAGCTAAACACCACTGAAAACAGAAATATGGCAGCGAAACAGCAAGGAAGATAAATCCTTTTTATAGAAGAATATTGTGGCTCTGGGAATGCTTATTCCCTGAGGAGATGGGTACAGGCAGAAAGAAAGAAGAGGGCCATTGTGAATTATGGATTTGAAAAAGAAATACAAAAAAATATTGGCAGCCAGAACCCAATCCCAGCAGAGAAAAATAAAGAGTTGGGTAAAATAAACATGCATAATCCAAAAAATTTCACCTCACATCTTTTTGCAAATTCCTAGCAGATTTATAATATATTCCCCTAATGTTTTCTTGTCTACCTTGTGAATACATTTAGTTTTTTTCAAAAGCATGATAAAATGTATGTTTGGGCGGACCCATAGAGTGTAATGTCTCGGGATATGACGCTGACACTTGCACTCAACTTTTTTGGTCAACCATGGTGAGCCCTGTTCTGAGTTAACCAACCTGTCTTTGTAAACAATTTTACGGTCTTGAATCACCAATTCATTAAGGTCCAATGCTCAGTCTACAGTCATTATATCACATAAACATGTTAACTAAAAAAGAATACAATGACAAAAAAGTCATAGGAAAATATATATTGACAATCTTTATTAATTCAATAATAAATATTAAAAACTATGTCACAAATAGTACAAATTTAAGGCTAAAAACAATTAAAAATAATGCCCCTATCAAACAAGGCATACAAATCACACCATTCCTGAATATAGAAAGTCATCTAAGGTGTACTGTATAACCTATAGTATTTTTTAACATTAGTATTAAAGTGTCTTATATTAGAAAATCAAGTGATTAAATAGTATATAGACACATCAAGATGGGCATACAAAAATGCCACACCTCTCACACACAATACATTACCAAGTGTATACAGGAATGGAGGAGATGCACTGCCAAGGAAACGGGATAGCCTCGACGCGCGTTTGGCCAAGCTTTCTCAAGAAGTGGTTTAGACATTGATGGTTGTGTGTTAAGTTATTTTGAAGGTTTTGGTCCTTTTTTCTTTTTAATTCTGCAGAAAAAATGAGAAAAAGCTGACACATTTAACAGATGGAAATGGAAAGGCTTCTATTTGCATACGCTATAAATAGACCATTATGCTATAAGAAGTATCAACTGTGTATCCCTTTTTTTGATAACCCACAAAAGTGTGGTACACTAGTTGGTCATCCAAAAAATGGAAAGAGAGCAAACATAATGGATGCTACAGTAAACTTTTTTCCTTTTTGTCAGCACCCAAATGGTTGATGTCTAGTGAGTTTCCATTAATCAATTAATTAGCACCCTCCCCCCCCCCTTTAAGGGGTATCTACATACAACCACACGTTTTTTTTTTTTTTTCTGTCCTGACCAATTTTATGTGGAATGGAAAAGGCAAAGAAAAGAAGTCATGGCCAGTTACCTCGGTATTTGTGAAAGTATTCCAGCATAGTGATTCTACACATTCATCGGGCATCCAGAGAGTCTTCTCTGTGCAGTCATTTAAGCAGTATTTGGGTATCCTGATGTAGGAATATATATATATTTTTATATACATATTAATATCTGTGGACCCCATAGAAGATAACATTGGAGCAGGTTTTTACAATCTTGTAGGCCTAACTGAAATGCAAACATATCACTGTGTCCCACAAAATTCTAGTGGGGACTTTTGTATAATGCTAGACCATGAGTCACCAAGAGATTTCTCCATATGATTGTTCCTTTGCATGTCAAGGGAAGGATTGTTTTCACCAAACAAATGTGAACTATTTCTTTTGATTAGTTTTAAGTTATCCAGTCAATCAGATGACTCTTCACGTTGACTAATGGGGGAAAACTGTATAAAAAGTGACTGAAAGAATGAGAAGAGAGTGTGGATGAATGGAGGTATAACATCCAGGTATAAGGTATATTCATCCATAAACTTCTGGGAAAAGAGCTGTCATCATTGCTGTCTTTTGGGACTGAAATCTAAAATAAAGAATTCATCTCTGGAAAATAACCGAGGTTCAACTGTCCTGGATTTTTACTTGGTGGTGGTAAAAGGTGGACACGTTCTAGTTTTCTCCTAAGGACTATAGAGGGGTACATACCTCATTGTATGGTAGAAGAATTATGACAACACCTGAGAGTGCTATCATCATAAATAGCATACCTTCCAACCATCGCAGAGCTTAAAGGACAGTTTCGAATCCAGGGGCTCGCCTATGGTCCCATTCAGTCAGAGGTCTTGTAGGCTGCAGGCTATCTTAAGCTTGTGGCCTATAACACGTCACATCATTTAGTAGCTTAAACTTCGCCTCACTCAGTGGAACCTGGGGCTACCTGGGGCTTTGTCTACCTGCAACCTGGTGCCATGTCTGCTTACCTACCTACCTGAGGCTGTGTCTACCTACCTGGATACCTGGGGTCTTGCCTGCCTACCTTCCTGGGACCTTTCCTGTCTCCCGCTGTCCTTGGAGCTTTGTCTGCCTACCTCTAAGGGCATTGACTACCTAACTGGTGCCTTGCCTACTTTCCTATCTTCCTAACTAAGGACTTACCTTCTAGTGGCCCTCCCTACTTTGCCTTGTGTACCTAATGTGCTGCCTGCCTACCTAAATATCTAATGGGGGACTTACCTACCTATCCATAAACCTTCCCATCCTCATAGTATCAGTTTGAGCTGTTGATTTTACCATGGCTGGTGATGAAGAATTCTTTATTTATTTATTGAGAATCTAGAAATAGGCATTCCATTTTGAAAACTACATAATTAATTAAAAGGTGGCCTCCTTTTATTTTGATAAAAAACAATTTAAAACCAACAGATGCAATTTAAAACCAACAATGATACTATCAGGGTCGAAAGGTCCATGAATATTGGTCCCTTCTCACCCTAAAAACACCAGCCTGCAGCTGCCCAAAGAGCAAATCCTCACACTGGATGGTCCATTTCTGACAGTAAACAGGCTCTTTCCACTACACCTGGTGAGTGGGTAATGGAGTAATAGTAAAAAAGGGTTAGTGTTAGCCTTGGAATGACAAAAAAAACACTGCTGAGAGGCACCAAGCCACAGCGATTAAAAAAAAAAAAGCACACAGAAAAAACTAGAGATGTGAGAAACAGGTAGGGAGGTGCTGGATAAATGAAAATTCACATTTATTTGTGTGGCATAGCGAAAAGAAGTGGTGGTTTGGACTGGATGTAAAAGAAAAGGAATGACTCAAAGAAGACGTTGCCTTTAAGTAACAATACAATTGTTCTGCAATAACTTAAATGCCTGCAGAGTGCTTGTGTACAACTGGTATCTACTATTACATGGTCACTATATGGTAGTAATATTAGTCTTACAGTGGCAGTGTTATTCAGTCACTATATATAATGTTGATATTTGATCATGGTGTGGCAGCATTATTTGTTCTTTGTATGGTGGTGTTATTGATAATATTGGTCTTTGTATACCAATATTGTCACTAACAATTATGAAATATTTGCTCTTTGTATAGCAGTATTTTTCAGTGTCGTACTAGAGTGCCTAGGGGCCCATCCCAAAACTACTGTACTGTGCCTCCCTGCCATGTGAGGAGCACCTGCTCCAGGAGCATCGCTAGGCAGATTATCCAGGGCTCGTGCCCCGAATGAAATGCCTGCTGCCCCGAATCTCTCACTGCTCAGCCCTCACTCAGTGAAGTAGCGCCGCATTGTTGGATCTCTTTACCAACGATGTGGCACTACTGTTCTCAGAGGCTCCGCGGCTCCCTGTGACACTACGCTCTGTGCAGGCATCGGGAGGGGCGGAGGAGAGCAGTTAGTGTAACTCACGATTGGCTTCCGGCTGCAGCGTCTGTGTGTAATGCTGGAGGAGGAGGAGAAAGGCTGCAGGAAGCCTCGGAGGCTCTGAATCCCTCTTCCCTCACCCCCTCCTTCTCCACCTCCTCCTGCTCTATAGTGTGAGCTGAACCCTGCAGAGCTGCCATGAGGTATTTACAGGGAGGCTGTGGGGCATATTTCATCATGATTGTAAAATACTTTACATGTCTGGGGGCCAGTATAACAAGTGCAGACTGATGATCAGCTCTGCCCTGACCCACAGAGCTAAAACACAGCTCATTAATACAGCAGCATTATATATCTCACCCACAGAGCTGATTAATATCAGTGTGATCCACAGAGCTGACAGTCTACAATTATAAAGGGTGTACAAAGATAATATACATATGTACTGCTTCCCCCCAGAGTTGATCATTATAACACTGTAAGATGGTCAGCTTCTGTATCTAATACAGAACATGTGAAACTGACTATTTTTGCTCCGACTTAATGTTTTAAACAGTTTTTTTAAAAAAAGTTTTAAAAACTAAATAAAATATTAAGGGCCACATGAAATGAATCCCGCCGGGTCGGGACGCACTTTCCGCCAGTTTTCCGGCGGAATCTGCGCCCTGATTTTATGTCGGGGCCGGGGCGCGCTCAACTCCTATGTAAATCCACCGCGCCTCGCCTGTGTTTTAGGCACCAGTGCGGGTCCGAGGCGCAGTGCGGCGCTGCGCCTATGATTCGGCGCCGGAGGAAGTGCGGTCATACATGCGGGGAAAAGTCCGCCGCGCCCCGCCAGTGTGTTAGGCGCAGTGCGGGGACTGAGGCGCAGAGCGATGCTGCACCTAAGATTCGCCGCCGGAGGTAGCGCACTCATACATGTGGGGAAAAGTTCCCTGCGCCTCGCCAGTGTGTGTGGGGCACAGTGCGGGGACATGGGCGCAGTGCGGGACTTAGGCGCCGTGCAGGACTGCGCCGAAAACAGTTCCGATGCGAGACAGGGCTGGAACAGCGAGGAAAAATCATTCCACATGTCGATGCGGAGTATGAAATCAAAAATCACCTTTATAAAGGCGTTCACATTCTCAGGAAAAGAGCTGAAACTAAAAAATTAAAAATACATAAAACAAATCACTTTCCCAAATATCCTAATTTCAAGAATTAGGATATTGGAAATTGCCGGGAAATACAGAAAATTCAATTCAGAAAGCTATTCTGACTTGGTCGCATAAACCGGCCAATCAGATAAGGAGGACAGTGAACCATTAAAACTATGGGGAAGTTTAGACCAATCAGAATCCAGGGCGGGATTGTTCAAAATACAGTAAAAATGCTGAAAAGAGCTGATTGGTTAAGCTACCGGGACTTGGCTAGCTCAGCCAATCAGAATAGGAGCGACAGAGACCCTTTCTAGCCTATGGAGAAGTTTAGACTAATCAGAATCCACGGGGGGAAATATTCAAAATACAGTTAAAAGACAGAAAAGAGCTGTTTGGGCCCTGAGCTAGCGGGGGCTTGGCTAGCTCGGCCAATCAGAATAGGAGCGACAAAGACCCATTCTAGTCTATGGAGAAGTTTAGACCAATCAGAATCCACGGCAGGATAATTCAAAATACAGTAAAAAGACAGAAAAGATCTGATTGGCTGAGCTAGCGGGTGCTTGGCTATCCCAGCCAATCAGAGCGCGAGCTGCTTCTCCCATTCGAGTCTATGGAGAGATGGGCGCACTGAAATTTCGGCACTCAGCGCCGTGCGGCATGGAGTATTAATAAAAAAATAATTTTTATTAAGTGTAAAAACTTTTATCAGATAAAGAGCCAAACCCTTCTTTACAAATAAAGCATTTAAAAACCCCGAACAACGCGTTTTCCCCGGGAGACCGGCACTACATAGGGAATTGGCAATAGAGAGAATCGCGGGGAAATACAGAAATTTCCCAAATTGTTTAAGCTATTCTCATTGGTCGGCATAAACCAGCCAATCAGAATAGGAGCGGACAATGCCCCATTATAACCTATGGAGGAGAATTGCCCAATCAAAAATAGGAGCGCAATGTCCCATTATATCCTAAGGAGAAAAAATTGAGCAATATATTCAAAGGCGGACAGTTAAAAAACAGTAAAAATGCAGAAACGAGCTGATTGGTTGAAGCGGCGGGGGCTCGTCCAGCTTAGCCAATCAGAGCCGAGCTACTTTCTCATAGAGTTCTATGGGGAAAAAGAAATTCTGAGCGCGCTCTGTAAATTGGCTACGTTAAAAGAGGCGCCGTTATTTGGACCAATGGGAGAGCGAGCGACGCTCCTAGGGGTTTTCTAATGCAATTTGAAATAAAACTGTACATGGCCGAAATCAAATTATAACACTACAGAAGTTGTCCGATGTGTAATAAAACGATTGATAATATGGAGGTAACGAAAAAAAAATTTCATCAATAAAATCATGTTTATTTCTTTTTTTTCGTTAGCCAAGGATCAATGTATGGGTGCAACGAAAATAAAGAAATAAACATGTTTTTAAATTGTTTTTAATATTTTTTTTTCGTTACCCCCATATTATCATTCGTTTTATATAAAACATCGGGAAAAACTTCTGGTAGTGTTATATTTGATTTTGGGCATGTACAGTTTTATTTCAGATTGCATTAGAAAACCCCATAGGAGCGTCACTCGCTCTCCCTTTGGTCCAAATAACGGCTCCGCTTTTAACTTAGCCAATCACAGAGCGCTCGTCAGAATTTCTTTTCCCCACAGAACTCTATGAGAAAGTAGCTCGCGCTCTGATTGGCTAAGCTGGACGAGCCCCGGCCGCTTAAACCCAATCAGCTCGTTTCTGCATTTTTACTTGTATTTTGAACTGCCCCCGCCTTTGAATATGATTGGTAAATTTTTCTCCATAGGATATAATGGGACATTGTCGCTCCTATTCTGATTGGTCAATTCTCCCCATAGGTTATAATGGGACATTGTCGCCCCTATTCTGTTTGGCTTTTTTTAGGGCCGACCAATGAGAATAGCTTAAACAATTTGAATTACTGTATTTCCCGGCGATTCTCTCTATTGCAATTCCCCATGTAGCGCCGGTCTCGGCGACAAACCGCGTTGTTCGGGGTTTTTAACTGCTTTATTTGTAAAGAAGGGTTCGGTCTTTTATTGATAATGTTTTACATTTAATAAACATCATTTTTTTAATTAATACTTCATGCCGCACGGCGCTGAGCCCCGAGATTTCAGAGCGCCCATCTCTCCATAGACTAAATGGGAAAGTACCGCGCTCTATTTGGGTGGGGTACCCAAGCCACCCCTAGCTCAGCCAATCACTCTTTTCTGTCTTTTTACTGTATTTTTGAACTGTCCCCCCTTTGATTTTGATTGGTCCAAACTTCCATAGGAAAAAATGGGGGCTTTGTCCTCCTATTTGATTGGTTCATACTCCTTTAAGTTAGAATGGGCCCCGTCGCCCTATTCGATTGGTCCAAATTCTCCATAATATAATGGGGGCTTTTTTGCTCCTATTCTGATTGGGCTTCTGCCACCAATTGAGAATACTTAAAAAAATTTGAATTACTTATTTTCCCCCAATTCTTTCCTAGCAATTCCCCATGTAGCGCTGTCTCGGGGACAAACGCTTGTTCGGGTTTTTTTTAAATGCTTTATTTGTAAAGAAGGGTTCTGTCTTTACTGATAATGTTTTTACACTTAATAAAAACATTTTTTTATTAATACTTCATGCCGCACTGCGCTGATGCCGGATTCTCGCCCATCCCCCATAGACTATAATGGAGAAGTAGCTCGCGCTCTGATTGGCTGGGATAGCCAGGCACCCGCTAGCTCAGCCAATCAGCTCTTTTCTGTCTTTTTACTGTATTTTGAGTTATCCCGCCGTGGATTCTGAAATTGTCTAAACTTCTTTATAGACTAGAATGGGTCTTTTGTCGCTCCAAATTTTGATTGGGCCCAGCTAGCCAAGCCCCCGCTAAAGCTCAGCCAATCAGCCTTTTTCTTGTCTTTTTATGTATTTTGAATATCCCCCGCCGTGGATCTGATTGGTCAATCCCTTCCCATAGGTTTTAATGGTTTATGTCGCTCCCCATTCTGATTGGCAGGGTTTTTGCCGACTAAGGAATAGGTTTCAGATTTTGGATTACTGTATTTCCCGGCAATTTCCAAAATCTAAAATTTTTGATATTGGGCCGTTCTAGAGTTTTGGAAAGTGGTTTTTTTTTTATTATGTGTATTTTTTACATTCAGCTTTTTCTGACACTGTTTTCCGCTTTATAAAAGGCGATTTTTCGGAATCATACTCCTGCTGCACGGAGCGGAGCGCGAGATTTCTGTCGTGATCTTCGATCTGCTTCCTCGCCAAAGTTCCGATCCTGCTTCACTTGCCTCTGTCGGAGGATTTAGACCAAAAACAACCCGTCTGCCTGTCGGAGCTGCCGAGCGCTGCACGCGCCTCGCTTTGCCGACTCGCCATCGTACATGCCTCGGATTTATCGAGCGCGCCGCGTCCCCCCCTGGAACGCCTACCCCGCGCCCACCCCCGCGCCCACTGCCCGCCCCCTTCATGCGGGGCAAAAGCTGAAAGTGGGGACACTGCGCCTAAACTGAAATCCCCGCGTCCCACAGTGGGATTCGGGCTGGGAGGCGCAGTATAAAGCCAAAAAAACAGGCGAAAAGCCCGATCATACATGTCCCCCTAAAAGTTTAAATCACACCCTTAGGCTATGTTCACACGGTGTATTTGCAGGGCGTAATTACGCCCCGCAATTACGCGTGTGGCCGGGGGCGGAGCGGGGCGGGTGCACCTCGCCAGCCCATAGACTTGCATTACCAGCGGTGCGTATACGCCGCTAGTAATTCACATGTTAATTATCTCCCTGCCGGCGGATTCACTGAGCAGGGAGAGCCGACGTAATCCATAGTTCTCTATGAGAACTGTGTATTACCGTAATGACTTGGACGTATTCCAGTCGTAATTTGCGCAGTACAGAGCGTAATTACGGACTGAAATACGTCCAATTTGAAGCCGTGTGAACATAGCCTTATTGTCATTTTACAAATAAAAAAAAAAGTTACACAATTGGTATCGCTGCGTGTCTAAAAAGATAGGTTAAAAAAATATAATATCACTTATCCCCTCCGGTAAACACCTTAGAAAAAGAAATGTTTTTTGTCATTTTGGCCTTATGTATAAAAAATTGCAGTAAGATTGGTCGCTCATAGCAACCAACCAGATCCCATAGCAACCAACCAGAGCTTATAGCAACCAATCAGAGCCCATAGCAACCAATCAGCACCCATAGTAACCAATCAGCACCCATAGTAACCAATCAGAGCCCATAGCAACCAATCAGAGCCCATAGCAACCAACCAGAGCTTATAGCAACCAATCAGCACCCATAGTAACCAATCAGAGCCCATAGCAACCAATCAGCACCCATAGTAACCAATCAGAGCCCAGGGCCACCAATCAGAGCCCACAGACACCAATCAGAGCCCACAGCAACCAATCAGAGCCCACAGCAACCAATCCGAGCCCATAGCCACCAATCAGAGCCCACAGCCACCAATCAGAGCCCATACAACCAATCAGAGCCCATAGCGACCAGAGTTCCCCTTCCATTTCTTATACTGCTCTGAAAAAATAAGAGCTGAGCTCTGATTGGTGGCTGTGAGCTCTGATTGGTGGCTGTGGGCTCTGATGGGTTGCTATGGGCTCTGATTGGTGGCTATGGGCTCTGATTGGTTGATGTGAGCTCTGATTGGTGGCTATGGGCTCTGATTAGTTGCTATGAGCTGTGATTGGTTTCTATGAACTCTGATTGGTTGCTATGGGCTCTGATTGGTTGCTGTGAGCTCTGATTGGTCACATCTTGGCAGTACTGTTCCCATAACTCTGCATGCAATGCAGCCTTCCAGTGCATGCGCACTGGGTTCTATTTTCCAGCACATACACAGAGGACTCTATCATCAGTGGGATTTCTGAGGTAGGATTTTACATGTACAGTAAGTCGCAGCAGTGAACGCTAGGTGCCTGCACTTGCCAAGACGCCCTTCCTCTGCAGCATTAAGGTGGAATTTCTTCTCCAGTGACCATCTTTTTTATTGTTATCTCTGCCATTCCTTATGAAATGTTGTTTGCTACATCAAATGCCAAATCCCCTCTTCAAAGCAGAAAAGCAAGGTTAAACACAGGGGGCCACATGTATGAATCTCGCTGGATCGGGGCACACCTTTCCGCCAGTTTTCCGGCGGAATCTGCGCCTGATTTATGTCGGGGCCGGGGCGCGCTCATACATCCTATGTAAAGTCCACCGCGCCTCGCCTGTGTGTTAGGCGCAGTGCGGGTCCGAGGCGCAGTGCGGCGCTGCGCCTGAGTTTCCCGGCCGGGAGTATTTGCGGTCATACATGTGGGGGAAAAGTCTCCCGCGCCGGCCTGTTTGGCGCAGTGCGGGGACCGAGGGCAGTGCGGGGCGGCCGCCTAGTTCGCCGGGGAAGTAGGCACTCATACATGTGGGGAAAAGTTCCCTGCGCCTCCCCAAGTGTTTTGTGGGGCACAGGGGGGAAGGGGCGCAGTGCGGGACTTTAGGCGGGGGGGATTTGGGGGGCACGAAAAACAGTTCCGATGGAACAGGTGGAACACGCAGAAATCATTCCAGATGTCGGTGGGATTGAATAAAAAAATGCCTTTTAAAAAGGCTTTCCAACTTTTTCCGGAAAAAGAGCTAAACCAAAAAAATAAAAAAAATTAAAACAAAATCACTTTCCAATACCCTAATTCAAAAATTTAGGATATTGGAAATTCCCGGGAAATTTCAGTAATTCAAATTCGAAACAATTTGTTTGGGTGGGCATAAACCCCATCAAAATGGGAGCGACAGTGAACCTTTTAAAACCTATGGGGAAGTTTAGCCAATCAAAATCCAGGGAGATATTTCAAAATACAGTAAAAAATGCTAAAAAGAGCGGTTTGGTTAAAGCTCCCGGGGGGACTTGACTAGCTCAGCAATTTCAAAATAGGAGCGACAGGACCCTTTCTAGCTATGGAGAAGTTTGACCAATCAGAATCCACGGGGGCAGTTCAAAATACGTAAAAATGCTGAAAAGGGTGATTTGGGGCTGAGCTAGCGGGGGCTGGGGCTACCCTCACCCCAATCAGAATAGGAGCGACAGAGCCCCCATTAAAACTATGGAGAATTATTGACCAATCAAATAGGGGGCGAAAGACCCATTCTGTCTATGGAAAAAGTTTAGCCCAATCAAAACCCAGGGCGGGATAATTTCCCAAAAATTACGTAAAAAGACAAAAAAGAGCTTTTTGGTGAGCTAGCGGGGGGTTGGATATCCCAGCCAACCCGGCGCAAAGCTACTTCTCCTTTAAAAGTCTATGGAGAGATAGGCTCTCAAACCTCGGCGTCAGCGCTTTGCGGATGAAGTATTTAAAAAAAAAAAATTTTTATTAAGTTAACACATTATCAGAAAAAAGAGCCAAACCCCTTCTTTACAAAAAAAGCAGTTAAAAACCCAACAACGCCTTTGTCCCCGAGACCGGCGTACATAGGGTTTTGAATAGAGAGAATTCCCCGGGAAACAGTAATTCAAATTGTTTAAGCTATTCTCTTTGGGGTCGGATAAACCAGCCAATCAGAATGGGAGCGACAATGCCCCATTAAACCCCTTGGAGGAGAATTGACCAATCAGAATAGGGGCGACAATGTCCCATTATATCCTTTGGGAAAAATTGACCAATCATATTCAAAAGGGGGGACAGTTTAAATTTCATAAAAAAGCAGAAAAGAGCGATTGGTTGAAGCGCGGGGGCTCGTCGCTTTGCCAATCAGAGGCGAGCTACTTTTTTTATAAGGTTTCTAGGGGAAAAAAAATTCTGAGCGGCCTGTGATTGGGTAAGTTTAAAAAAAGGGCGTTATTTGGGCCAATGGGGGAGCGACGAGCTCCTATGGGTTTTCTAATGCATCAGAAAACAAAAGACATGGCCGAAATAAAAATTTAACACACAGAAGTTGTCCAGTGTATATAAAACAGATAATATGGGGGTAAGAAAAAAAATTATTAAATCAAAAAAAATATGTTTATTTTTTTTTTTTCGTTAGCCAAAAGGGTCAAAAAGTATGGGGGCAACGAAAATAAAAAAATAACAATTTTTTTGATTTATTTTTTTTTTTCGTTACCCCCAATTACTTTTTTTTTTATACACTCGGGTTCAACTTTGTTGTTTATAATTTATTTTGGGCCCTGTACAGTTTTATTTCAGATTTTCATTAGAAAACCCCCTGGAGCTTCCGCTCTACATTGGGCAAAAAAGGGGGCTTTTTAACTTAGCCATCACAGACGGCTCGAAAATTTTTTTTCCCAAAGAATCTATGAGAAAGTAGCTCGCGTTTTGTTTCTAAGCTGGACGAGCCCCCCCCCGGTTAACCAATACCGTTTCGCATTTTTATGTTTTTTTTAATGTTCCCCCTTTGAATATTTTGCCAATTTTTTCTCCTTAAATTAATTGGACATTTTCGCTCCCATTTTTGATTGGAAATTTTTTTCCTATAGGGTTTTAATGGGCATTGTCGCTCCTTTTTCTGATTGGCTGGTTATGCCCACCCTTTAGAAAAGCTTAAAACAAATTTAATTACTGTATTTCCCGGGAATTTTCTCTATGGGAATTCGTAGTGGCCGGTCTCGGTGCAAACGCGTTGTTGGGTTTTTAAACCCCCCTTTATTTTTAAAAAAGGGTTTGGGTTTTTATTGATAATTTTTTTCCAATAAAAATGATTTTTTATAAAACTCAATGCGCACGCCCGCTGACGGAGATTTCTGGCGCCCATTTCCCATAGACTATAAAGGGGAAAAGTCGCGCTCTGATTGGCTGGGGGTATCCAAGCCCGCTAGTCACCAATCAGCTCTTTTTTGTCTTTTTTTGTATTTTGAACTGTCCCCCCCTTTGATTTTGATTGGGCCAAAATTCTCCATAGGTTTTAAGGGACTTTGTCGCTCCTATTTTGATGGTTAATACCCTTATATTAGAAGGGCCCCCTGTCCTCCCATTCTGATTGGTCCAAACTTCTCCATGGATTAAAAAGGTCTTTTTTTCCCCTCCTTTTCTGATTGGCTGGGTTCTGTGACCAATGAAAAAGCTTAAACAATTTGAATTACTGTATTTCCCGGGGATTCTCTCTATTGCAATTTTTGGAAAACGCCCGGTCTCGGGACAAAAGGGGTTGTTCGGGTTTTTAATGCTTTTTTTTGTAAAAAAGGGGTTTGGCTCTTTAAAATTTTAATGTTTTACCCCCCTAAAAAATAATTTTTTTTTTTTAATACTTCATGCCACACGGCCTGAAACCCGAGATTTTAGGGCGCCCATCTCTCCATAGATATAATGGGAGAAGTAGTCCCCCATTTATCCAAAGGTCTAGAAAGGGTTTTTTTTTTTTGTTTCCCCCCTTTTTGATTGGTCAATTCTCCCAAATTTAAAGGGTTTTTTTTTATGGGTCTTTTTTTGGTTTTTTTTCGCTCCTATTCTGATTGGCGAGCTAGCCCAAATCCCGGTTAGCTTAACCCAAACAGCTCTTTTCAGCATTTTTCTGTATTTTGAACTATCCCGCCCCGTGGATTCGATTGGTCAATCTTTCCCCCAAGGGTTTTAATGGTTCACTGTGCTCTATTCTGTTGGCCCGGTTTTTGCCCACCCAAGGAATAGGTTTCAGAATTTGAATTATGTATTTCCGGGAAATTTACAATATCTAATTCTTGTATTTTCGCCGTTCTAGGTTTTGGAAAGTGATTTTTTTTTAAAATTATGTTTATTTTTTACGTTCATCTTTTCGGCACGTTTTCCACCCTTTATAAAGGCGATTTTTTTGGAAAACTTTTTCCTGCTGCCGCAGCGGGCGCCCAGTTTTTTTTGTGCGTCTTCTGTTGTTTTTTTCGCATGTTTCGATCCTGCTTCACTTCGCCTCTCCCGAGCATTTAGACCAAAAAAAACAGGTTGCTGCGGAGCTGCCGAGCGCTGCATTGGTTGTTTGCCGACTTTGCCCTGTACATGCCCGGGGGTTTTTTGATCGGCCGCGGCCCCCCCCCCCGGGAAGCCTACCCCCCCGCCCCAAAGGCCCCCTGCCCCCCCCTTCAGGGGGCGCAGCTGAAAGTGGGGGAACACTGCGCCTAACAAGAATCCCGCGTCCGACAGGGGGATTCGGGCCGGGAGGCGCAGTATACGCCAAAAAACAGGCGTAAAGCCCGATCATACATGTCGCCCAGGATGTGTAAAAGTTACACACAACCCCTTCCTGATAAATATGCTCATAACACATGTGATTTATACGACCTTCCTGAGACTTCCTCTTTGTATAATGAGGCATACAAATTTTTGGATGTTTTAAAGATCAATGGATACCAGCTTTTTAGTAAGTTACTACTTCCCTTAAAATGCCTAATATTACTAAGGCTAGGTCTACACAGCAATTTGAAAATGGCTCCAAAAATCCAATGGCATTTTAAAAAAATGTTATGCAATAAAGCACTGTTGGATTTCGGATTCCCGGTGGCCCAGTACATTGAGGGCAGTCTGGCGGAATATACAACATGTTCAAAATACTGAATGTGTTGAAAAACCGACCGAAATCCAGTGCTGTATACTGTAGACCTAGCTTAATACTAGTAGCGTATGCCCACCTACCTCTCCTTCTCAGGATTTTGTTTATGTACAATCAAGTTTTATCTGAGGTGTCAGATCAATAAGATGTAGACTTACAGTAGTGTTTGAAAGTTTGTGAACCCTTCAGAATTTTCTAGATTTCTGTATAAACTTCACCTAATACTACATTAGATTTGCAAACAAATCCTAAAAGAAGATAAAGAGAACCAAATAAAACAAATGAGTCACAAATATGAGACTTGGGCATTTATTTATTAAGGAAAATGATCCAATATCAAATATCTGTGATTGTTAAAAGCATATTTAGGATTTGTAGATAATTTGAAGATGAAAATAAGGTTTTCAGTTAATGGAAATAATTTTGAAATAAGGTGTAATCTTATTTCAAAAACATTGAACTATAAGTTTGATCTTTACAGCTCGTGTTTGAGGAAGTTTATCATGGCAAGAATAAAGGACATTTCTGGGGACCTCAGAAAAAAGATTTGTTGATACTCATCGGCGGGTACAGAAGGTTTAAAAAACCACCCTTAAAAAAGTTTAAAAACCTCCACCAATCACAGACAGTTTTGGGGTTACAAGAAACGGGGCCCTTTTCAAAAACCATTTTCCCCTTTTCCGGGAGGGCCTAAAATCAAAAGTTATCCCCAAGAGCAAGGTGTATAAATATTTTTTTTGGGTAAATAAAAAGAAGACCTAAAAGATAACTTTAAAACCCAACAAAAGGACTTTCTCACATTGGCTTAATGTTATTTTTCATTGCCCAACATTAGGAGGAACACGGGAATAACAATGTGTGCAGGGGCAGGATTCCCAAGGGAAAAAAACCACTGCTCCCCAAAAAGAACATGCCCCCCCAAATCCCTTTTTCAAAAATTTCACAGGGACAAGCCAAAAGCCCTTTTGGGAAACCAATATTTTTTGAGGATGAAGGAGTTTAAACTAAAGGTTTTTTTTTTTTTGTGCATGAGAAGCTTATGTTTGGGAGAATAAAAAACCTGCATTCCGCCTTTAAAAACCTCATACATCTTTGGGAAAAAACACGGGTGGATTATTATGGTTAGACCCTGTTTTGCTGCTTTTGGGGTTTGGGGAGGGGCTTCCCCTTTGCTAATGGCCCAAGAATTCTAAACTTCCCCTTGCAAATTTTAAGGAAAATGTTGGGACATTTTTCCGTAAGCTAAATCTCAAAGAATGTAAAGGGTATGAAATTGAGACAATGCCCCCTCAGCCCACATTGTTCTATCAAAGAAAAAGGTCAAAGAAGAATAACATTAAAGATTTGGAATGACCAAGCCCAAAATTTTTCCCTTTTAGTCCAATAAAAAAGCGTGGGAAATGAATAAAACAGTTAAAGGTAGGGAAACCTACAAAAAATAACAGATTTTAAAATGTTTTTTATGTAAAAAATTCGTAAAAAATTTTTTAAGCTAAAAGTCAAGACTAAACAACAATTACGAAAAATGTTTGATGTTGGGTTAAATTGCCCCCACGGGGGGTCCCTAAACGGATGTGAAAACAATGGTTTTTCATTCTTTTGCCCAATCCCAAAAATGGGGAAAAATTTGGGTAATTTTTTTTCCCCAAAAAAATAAAAAAAGTCTAATTTTTTTAACTATTTTGGGTTTTAAATTTGGCTCTCTTTAAATACTTATAGGAATAAAAAAAAACTCAGAAAAGGTTCCCCTGCATTTATTTTAGAAAAGGGAAAAAATTTTATTAATTGATTAAAGCAGTAAAGAACAAACCCTTTGAATCGTTTGGGATTAAAAAAATTAGGTCTGAAAAAAAAATTTAAGGGTTTTTTGTTTTGTTGAAAAAAAAAAATTTGTATTTTCCCGATTACCAGTTTTAAAAAAAATTTTTTAAATTCAGGCTGGGAGCATCCGGAGATTAAAAATTTAATTAAAATTTTTTAGAAACCCCAG